>CM033731.1:13697945-13806752 GCA_019671005.1 Hibiscus mutabilis | reverse complement strand
ACCATGAGAAAAATCGAGTTACCGTAAATGGGCCGAGCCATTTCGATCGAAGTTTGCCTGCAAAAAGTTTTAGTTTTGAATTAAACAACAAAACCTTTTGGTTAATTGTAAATAATTTAAAGGATATTCTTCGATCGTGGAATTCTTCCGAAGCGTTGTCATAAGCGTTTCGTCGGATTTCCTCTAATTCTTGGATGTGTAGCTTCCACGCTTCTCCAATTGCTTCCATCTCCATGTTACATTGCTTAACTGCCCAAAAGGCTCGATGCTCCAACTCAGCCGGCAAATGGCATGGCTTACCGAAAATGAGTCAATATGGCGACATCCTAATAGGACCTTTATAAGCTGTTCGGTACGCCTACAACGCGTTAGACAACTTGAGATTCCAATCTTTACGATCTGGTTTTACAATTTTTTCAAGAATTGCTTTAATCTCGCGGTTCGACGCTTCCGCTTGTCCGTTGGTCTGCGGATGGTAACCAGTGGAAATTCTTTGAGTAACTCCCAACTTTTCATGAGCGCGCCATTTACCTTGTTGATGAAATGGGTTCCTCGATCGCTAATTATCGCTCGTGGTGTGCCAAACCTGGAAAAGATAGAATTTTTCAAAAAATTAATAGTGGTTCTAGCATCATTATTTCGGATAGCCTTAGCTTCCACCCATTTAGAAATGTAATCAACTGCAAGAATGATATAAAAATTTCCAAATGAAGAAGTAAATGGACCCATGTAATCGATTCCCCACACATCAAAAATCTCACAGAAGTGAATCGGATTTTGAGGTAATTCATTCATTCGGCTTAAATTCCCTACACGTTGACACTTATCACATGATTTACAATATAAGTAAGCGTCACGGAATATAGTAGGCAAAAAAAATACCACATTCCAAAATTTTATGGGCAGTTCACTTTGGTCCAAAGTGACCACCACGTGAATAAGAATGGCAAAAGTCTAGGATAGAATTTACCTCTTCCTCAGTGACGCATCGCCTAATTACCTGATACGAACAGTGCTTCCATAAATAAGGATCGTCCCAAATATAATATCGGGACTCTCGCTTTAGTCGATTAATTCCAGATCTAGGCAAGTCTAAGGGTAATTTACCTGTGACCAAGTAATTTACTATGCCTGCGAACCATGGAACCACTTTCTGCGCCAACATCAAATGTTCTTCCGGGAACTTATCGTTAATTGGCGGGTTGGCTGTATAAATAGGAATGAGACTTAAATAATCAGCTACGAGATTCTCACTTCCCTTCTTGTCTTTAATTTTCAAATTAAATTCTTGTAAAAGCAGGATCCATTGGATAAGCCTTGGCTTCGCCTCCTTTTTGCTCATAAGGTACTTCAAAGCTGCATGGTTAGAAAAAACAATCACTTTAGTTCCAAGCAAATAAGATCTAAATTTTTCTAAAGCAAAAACAATAGAAAGTAATTCTTTTTCTGTTGTGGAGTAATTTCTCTGAGCCGAGTCCAGAGTCCTTGAAGCATAGGCGTTAACATGTGGTTCTTTGCCGATTCTTTGTCTAAGAACAGCTCCAACGATCGTATCGGATGCGTCACACATAAGCTCAAAATCATATTCCCAATTTGGTGCTTTGACGATCGATGTCGTAGTTAAATTTTCTTTAAGTACATCGAACGATTCTTTGCACTTAAGATTAAAGTCGAAGACTTTATCTTTTTGTAATAGCCCACACAATGGTCGCGCCAACTTTGAAAAATCTTTAATAAATCTTCGGTAGAAACCTGCATGGCCAAGAAAAAAACGAACCTCCCTCACAGATGAGGGGTAGGATAGTGAGCGTATAATATCGGTCTTGACCTTATCAACGACAATTCCATTATATGACACAATATGTCCCAAAATTAATCCCTTATCAACCATAAAATGTCATTTTTCATAATTCAAAACAAGATTAAATTCTAGGCATCTATTAAGCACATTAGTTAAATTACTAAGACACTCATTAAAAGAACTACCGTATACCGTAAAATCATCCATGAAGACTTTGATGCCCTTCTCCACATAGTCAGAAAAATACTCAGCATACATCTCTGAAAAGTGGCCGGTGAATTACAAAGGCCAAAGGGCATCCGTCGATATGCAAAAGTACCGAACGGGCAAGTAAAAGTTGTTTTCTCTTGGTCTTCTGGCGCAACTGGAATTTTGGAAAAACCTGAAAAACCATCAAGGCAACAATAATGAGTTTTACTGGATAATTTCTCAATCATTTGATCTATAAAAGGAAGGGGAAAATGATCTTTTCTAGTGAGAGAGTTCAACTTCCTATAGTCGATACAGACTCTCCATCCATTTTGTACACGCGTTGGAACTAACTCTCCTTCGAAATTTTGTACCACTGTCACTCCAGTCTTTTTAGGTACCACATGAATTGGACTTACCCAGTCACTGTCGGAAATATGATAGATTACATATGCATCAAAGAGTTTCTGTATCTCCTTTTTTACTACCTCCATCATTGGTTGGTTTAAACGGCGTTGTCCTTGTCTAGAGGGTCTTAATCTTATGCATACAAGTCGAAGGACTAAGTCCCTTAATATCGGCAATAGTCCATCCTACGGCTTCCTTGTACGTGCGCAATACCATCACTAGTGCATTCTCTTCTTCTTCGGACAACTTGTTTGAGATTATCACCGGCAAGGTTTCATTTTCTCCCAAAAAGGCATATTTTAAGTGCTCCGGCAACTGTTTTAATTCTATCTTTGGCACCTGCAAAACAGAAGGTAACATTTTAGTTTTAGAGGGAGATAAAAATAAATCATAATTGATAGATAAAATATGTTCAAACTCCCTCTCTTCCCCTCTGCGGCAAAGTTTAAGATCCCTGTAAAAATTATCGAAAAAAATTAGTTTCAATAAATTCATCAACTAAAGGATTAATAATACTGACAGAATTAATTCTTTCAACTTGATCTGGGTATTTCATTGCTTTATAAACGTCAAATTCTACGACCTCACCATCAAATTCCATTGTTAATATACCGCTTCTCACATCAATCTTTGTATGCACAGTGCTTAGGAAGGGTCGGCCTAAAAGTACCTGTAATCACTCATTTTTTACTTGTATATTTATTATATGAATGTTACTAATATAAGGTGATGTGTGCATGTATAAGTTATGTGTACGTATTAGGGGTATATGTATGTCGCGTATGTATTTGATAAATGTTATTATACGTACGTATACTAGAATATTATTAATTAATGATCGTATAATATAAAGTATATATTTTCGTATGTACATGTATTATTATTATTAATAGTATTGGGCTAGTAAAATGAAATTAAACATATATATTAAACCCAAATTAATAAAATCCAAGTCCAATTACAAAATCCAATTACAAGGCCCGTTTGGCCCAAATTTGAATCCTATCTAATTACAATGTGCGGGGTATCGCAGGGCCATTGGATCAAGATCTGATCCAACGGCCACGATGCAACCAAGGTCAAAAATATCGCCAGCGTACTCTCCACGTATGGACCGTTCGAGTGCCACGCGCGCGCGTGGTCCACGCGACGCTTTATTATCCCGCGCGCGTAAGATCCACGCGTTCGACTCCTCGATCGCGGTGCCCCACGTGGCGAAATCTGCCGCTTCATCGGATCGAGGCTTCATCCAGCCGATCATTCTTCAGCCATCTCGACCGTTAGATCGGATCCGATCTAACGGCCGAGAACGTCCCGACCACCGGGCAGAGTGTCCACACCGCCACCACGCGCCGATATTGTAACATGCCCAAAATAACAAGCAAAAATGGTCGATTCAGTCGATCTGGAAAAGAAGATACAAGTTGCAACCAAATACGAGAGACAAATATATATAAAACGGGGCTGTTGTAACGGGATTAGCTAGCCAAAGAATTTTTAGAGCGAGCGAGCAAAAAGCGAGAGAGAGTAGTAACACAAAAAAAAAGAAAGCTTGTAAAACCAAAACTTGTAACCAAATCAAGATAATCAAAAGGCAAAGTCCAGTAAATTTTTTGTCTCTTTTTCTTACCTGCTTTTTGCATGCATATACTGAAACACAAAAAGAAAATAAAAAGGAAACAAGTAAAGAAGTCTTACCGGCTTTGTTTGTGGGTCTTCCTTCCTCTGTGACAAGCCTTTCGGCTTCTACAAGCCGATCCCAGTGAACAAAGGGAGGGGAAGACCCCTTGTGGTTTCGTTTTGGTCTAAAAAAATATATATTTTTGGGTTCGTATTTCTTAGATCTAGGGTAAATAAAAGGGGATCCTCTGAATCCAGCCACGGATTCATGTAGAGGACGACAAGGGGAATGTTGTGGTGTATTTTGGGAGTCCACCGGCGCCGGTTTGAAAATATGAACGTTGGTTATTTGAGAGAAAAGATGAACGTTGGTTATTTGAGAAACTGAAGAATGAAACGAAAATGGGGAAAACTTGGTTTCGGTCTGAAAATAGCCCTTATATAGATGTTATTATTTTACTAAATGGGTAAATTACACACTTAATCCCACCGCGTTTTCAATATTTTCATTTTTGTCTTGCCGCATGGTATAATCACAATCCCAGTCCCCCTGAGTTTCCAAAAAGTCACAATTTAGTCACTAAATTACACCAAATCGATTTACGAATGGTAAAATTACGCCTTAACCATCCCGCGTTTTGAATATTTCATTTTGAGTCTGCCCCTGGTATAATTACAATCCTGGTCCTTATAGGTTTTGTCTATTTTGCAATTCCGTCCCTAAATTACATATTATTGTTCTTTAATTTCCGCCACCGATTTTCGTTTTCTTTTCATGTCACCTGTTTTCTTTGTAAATATTATTGTTCAATTATAATCGTATATGTGGATATTATTTTATTTTATGTCTCTCGTATATGACTCATTTTATGTTTATATGTATATATATGTGTCAAGTATGATATTCGTTTTTATCCGTTATTCATATCAAGCATGTTATGTTTTTATTGGTTCGTACATGGCGTATTCTCGTTTTTATATGTGTGTGTGCTTTCTTATTTTTAGGGCTACATGTTAGTATATTTACCCTTTTTTACGATATGTTGACCCGTATATGTTGAAATATGTTTTATTACCAGTATGCATGTCTTTTTGAAATATTTGTTCGTATATATGTATTTATTCCTGCCTTATTATTTTGACATATGATAGTTATTTTTTATTTAGAATAATATGTATATGCATGTTTTAGTCTAGAATATCATCTGTGTTAGATTAATATTCTGTTATGACAATATTTACTACACTTAAACATTTTACCATGTTTTCTATTTTTGCCGTTAAGATTGCATATCGAGATATAAATTGTTAATGCGGTGTCCTTTTATCCGAGTGTAAACGGGGCCAGTATCAAGCGTAGTGATAGTGGTTGGGCGTTTATTCTCGGGTAACGGGACCCTTAAAATACACTCGCAATTATGACCGAAATTTAAAATAATCGTCACTCTGATCCAGAAAATCCCATATTAATAAAGCGGTAATTATTAAAGTACCAATTTTTGGGCGGTGTGGGGGTGCTAATCCTTCCCCATCCGTAACCGACTCCCGAACCCTGTCTTTTTGAATCTCTGGTTTTATGGTGTCCGGCCTACCTAAGTGGCCGGTGGCGACTCCATTTTTATAAGATTTTTTGTAAACCCCACGGAATAAATATTTTCTATCCAAACGCCTTATATCAAAAACACCGTTCAAAAATCATCGTTTTTTTTATTTAGCGGGCCTTCGCTACAGATGGCGACTCCGCTGGGGACATTTTTTTTTCAAAAACAAATGAGAGTCAAGCTTTTAAAATAATTACCGCTTTACTAATATTGGAAATTCCGGATTAAAGTAACTATTAAATTAACATTCGGTCATAATTGCGCGTTTATTTTAACGCATTTAAAATATGGCATATAAACCCGTCTTTTTTAAGTGGGGGGAAAACGCTAATGCTTTCGTGGAGATATCGTTCTCCCGTATGGGCCTAGCAAGTACCTTCGGGGCTCGAGTACCTTATGCTTTAAGGATATCGCTCCTTAAATGCGGGCATAAGCGAATGGGTCCCCTAAATTGAACCCGGTTGAAAGGAGCCTATAATGGGTGATGATCGGGGCCTTGCTACCCTTAGTAGGGGACAGCAAGGACAATTCGGGTACCTCCTAGCACCAACACTGCATGTAGAGAACATAGAAACCTACCTGTTAGAGCCATGCGGATAACCTTAGGTTTTAGACGGGATAAATAGGGTTGTTTTGTGTGTTTATTCATTTAATTTTGTCATTTTATTTATATATTTATCAATTTTATCTGCATCGACTTATTTTCTTTTTCGCTTTTTGTTCTTTTCTCATACATCATTGCATTTGCATCGCATAAAGGTACTGGATCAAGTGGTTTGCCTGATCAGAAAGTCTTTCACTATGGAAAAAAGGTGTCTTAGGAAAGAAGAGCTTAATTTGTCAGTCAGACATTGGTCAGAGGTCAACCAGAAAATCCAAGGGGACAGTCTGCCTAACGAATGCGTAATAGCTGGATACACCTATGTGAGTCTCCAACAGAACGACTTGTGGGATCTTCAAAGCATTTGGGAAAGATGGGACCGAAGGCTACAAGACTTATTTAGCGATAGTTATGGCGACATCGCGCAGCTATTATATGTTCGGATTAACCAGCCCCTACTCCGAGCTATAGTCCAGTTTTGGAATCCGGCTTTTTGCTGCTTCACCTTCAATGGGCAAGACATGATGCCTACGGTAGAAGAGTACACTGCTTTACTTAACCAGAAAAATATTCAGGAAGATTGGATCTACGCGAAGCCTCCAAGGAATCAGAATTACACTGCGAAACTCAAAGCCTTTGCAGGAATGAGTGATGATTGGGTTAGTGGCCTCCTTCAAATCCGAGGAGATAATACAGTCTTTGCATGGGAGAGTATTCGGGACATCATATCGACACATCCAGACGAGGCAAAGAAAATGGACTTATTCGCTTTAGGAATATATGGCTTGGTGATCTTTCCCAGAGTACTCGGGAACATTGACATAGCCATTCTGGATTTGTTTGAGCGGGTGAAACGGAGAGCAAACCCGGTACCAGCAATCTTGGTCGAGACTTTCATTTCTTTAAACGCTAGCCGGAAGCATGAAGAAGGACGTTTTCGAGGATGCGCACAGCTATTACAAGTATGGATCCAGAGTCACATGTGGAAGACGCCGACGCGGTCTGCGCCGGATATCCTTCCAAGGTTTTTCGCCTTTACGAGAATACTTAGCAAAGGAATGGCGAGAAGATTTAAAAACAAAAATGTGGACCAGTTTCTTCAGGAACATTCAAGATGAAGACATAGCATGGAGGGTCCCATGGCTCGGTAAAGTTAATTATTTTCTATACAGTTGTGGTGACTTCAATTGGCTGATGATGTTAGGATTACATGGAGGGATCGCTTGTGCTCCACTTTTAGTGTCTCGGCAGTTCGGATCACGGAAGTTCATTCCAAATACCGCCGGATTAAGCAAAACTGAATTTCTTTTCAAAGGAGAGTTCAAAGGAAAAATTCAGACCATCATGAGGGCCAGGATCATTGTTATCGGATCAGTGGGAAGGAGACACCGAGCACATGACTACCCCATTACGATCTTTGGAGACGTTTGAGGGTTAATAATGTGATTCCTGAATCTGATCAAGGACCAACAGTGTCACTCGAAGAGCTTACAAGGGTGGTACCGTCCGAAGCCGACATCTTAAGGAGTGAACTCGAAGAAGTTAAAAGGAAAATGGACATTCAACGGACCCAACATGCGGCGAACTCTATAAGGCAAGCTTAGAAGTTGATGAGCGGGGCGGGATCATCGAGCAATTGAAGAAATTGAATGCAGATTTAAGTAACAAAAATACTCTTTATCAAAAAGATGCCCTCTATTACAGCAAAAAATACAAAAGGCCGACCGGAGTCGGTTCATAGTCTGTGGAAGAGAAAGAATGAACGCGGCATCCGTTTGGTGGAAGAAGAACGAGAAGTTAACAAAAGAGCGATCGAAAAGAGATTGAAAGCTGTCGTTTGGCTATGGAGGAAGAAAAACGGTCCGCCAAGAAGGCCATTGATCAAGAGAGAAAAGATTCGACAAAGAAATCAGCAAAGGAAAACAGTTGTTCATCATGAGAGAGAAAGTGTCGCCGTATGGAAAAGAAAATCCATGAATAGCCAAAAGCAGATCATTAGAAATGCGAAACTGTGCGATGACACTCTTCAAAGTTTGGGGCAAAGCCAAAGTCAAAATGATGAATTAAAAGAAAAGATGGCGGAAGCCAGAACACTCACTTCAATGTACTTGCGTAGGAATAATTTCATTTGAGCAAGAAAGAAGAACGCGAAGTGGGTGTGTTACAAGCACGAATCAGATCCTCGAAGCGGTTGTGGAGGATTACAAGGAAAGAATTAATGTGTTCGAGGAAGCTGCAGCCGGGGACACCTATTGGCGTAAGAGATTACGCGACGCTGCTCGAATGGTACAGGACAAAGACCAAGACTACGCAAATCTAATGGTGGACATACAAATGAGTCGCCAGACACGTAAACGATTTAGCTGTCGAGGCTGAGACACTCCGACCTTTATAGCCCCGGAATGGAAGAAGCTCCTAGGTTCCTCAAGCTGCTCAAGGCAATTGGAAAGTTAGGATAGAGCTAGAGTCTATCTATAGGACTCGTGTTATAATTAGATCTTTTGTACTAGGGATCTTTACTTTGTAACACGAATTTTGTTGTAATCAAGACCCTTTAATTCCCGTAAAAGTAATTCAAAAGGGTGATTACCAGCGAACCAATACCTTTGTCTGCATGCATTCTTGCATTTGCATCATCGTACATGCATTTTTTTTTACAACCATATTAACAGTATGAATATTGTGGCATTCCAGTGTGTTAACCCGCAATCATTCATCACATATACTTTACCCGGCTACAAAGAAAGCTCATGGAAGAAAGAATAATCAATCTAGAAAGAGGCGAGAGAGAGCTCGAGTCAAGGCTTGAAGAGGCCCGAGAGAAGCCTTAGTGATCAGTTGCACATCACAAACTTCAATAGTATCGACATAACGGCATTGCTGGCAAAAAGTCTCGGAAAACGGGTAGAAGGAGAAAATATCCCAGAGCCAGAAGGTACCCCGGCTCACTTCAAGGTTCAACCAACTGCACCAAACCAGGCTAGGAAGGTGTATATTGACCCTACAGAATGTCTTCCACTTTCAAGTAGGGGCACCAGACTCAACCCCTTGATACCGAAGCTTTGTATGAAGAAGAAGTGCGGACCTAAAATTGGTCGAAAAGATCAGGGAATGAGGTAGAAAGAAAGTGGGAAGAAAGATTTACGCCTCATGGAAGAAAAATTTAAAGCGTTACAATCAAATGAAGAATCAGAAACAACGCTAGTGATCTAAGTCTAGTGTCCGATCTTGTCTTGCCACCAAAATTCAAAACGCGCGGAGTTTGATAAATATGACGGAACCACATGTCCTTCTCGCACACATAACGATGTATTGCGAGAAAAATGGCGGCTTACCATAAAGATGAAAAGCTACTGATCCACTTGTTTCGGGATAGTCTAACTGGAGCGGCATTACGTTGGTATACTCGATTAAGCAAAGCAAATGTCAAGACATGGAAAGATTTGTCTAAAGCATTTTCCGAGCAATACAAACATGTAATGACATGATCCCTAGCAGAATTATGCTAGAAAATATGGGGTAGAAGTCCAATGAAAGCTTGCGACAATATGTCCAAAGGTGGAGAGAAGTGGCCGCCCAAATCCAGCCACCTATCCCGGAGCATGAAATCACGCCATTATTTGTCAATACTCTGAAAGGGGCACTCTTCGATCGCCTCATCAATAGCACAACACAAAGTGTTTTCGCCGACTTGATCGGGATCGGGAGTCTCTCGAACGGCAATCAAGAGCGGCAGAATTGATGGTGGGGAGGGTCTCGAAAGTACAACAAGAGAAGTGAAGTAAACGCCACCAGCACCTATACCGCCTCGAAGAACTTCACAGTCTAACAGCCCCAAGCACACTGGGGGGAAAACGCAAAATTTGAATCAAAGAGATGAGAGAGTCACGAAAATGATAAAGAGAGGAGAACTTTCACTCCCCTACGGTTTCATACTCGAGCTTTATTTCGGTTGTATGAAGTAGACTTGGTCCGACCATACATCGTTAATCCTGTCAATCCACCCTTCCCGCCTTGGTATAATCCAAGCGCACATTGCGACTATCACGGCGGTACCCTGGACACCCACATCGAAACGCCTTGCCTTCAAAAAAAGCATGCGAACTTAATTGATTCCGGGATATTGAAGTTTGAAAAGCCTAAGCGTAGCCAACAACCCGCTGCCTAATCATGGGAGCGAGAGGGTAAATGCTATAGAAGAAGGTTTTACCGGGAGGATAAAGGATGACGTGTCGAAGTCAAGTCTCCTTTACGGTGGGTATTTCAACATGATTATGCATGGCTCGTATGATCAATAAATGCATGATAATAAGGCGAAAAAGAATGTGGAAAGTATTGCGAATTCCATCGGTCAAGGGCATGATATCCAAGAATGTGATGAGTTCAAGAAATTGGTGCGTGGTTGATGGATGGAAAACAAATTGAATTCTTTGAGGAACCCATGGGGAAGGGATCAGGCGTACACATGACGAGATACCCCAAAACTAGATACGGGAAGGATAGACCTTTCATCATCTCTCCCGGGGTAGGGAATGCGGTGTGTCTCCCAAGGAGAAACCAGCAAGATAAATCCCAAGATCGTCATTTCAGCACCATCTCCATTCCCATTCAAAGACATGCGACAAATTCCACGGAATTATGCCGCGAATGTGACCATGCCAGAAAAATCAAAACACGAACAGGTAAAAGCCTGCATTTGGAAGACCAACAAAGCCAAAATAATGTGAACGTTGGTGAGGCAGGCCATTTCACCAGGAGCGGCCGATGTTATTCCTCCGAGGCTTTGAGAGCAAATGAAAAAGATAGGGGAAGAGTACAGCGATTAGCCTGCATGATATTTGGAGAAGAACCTCCCAAAAGATAAATGAACCGTAACGGAGGCCCGTGCCAAAGAATTTCTAAAGTTCTTGAGACATAGCGAGTGCAAACAGTAGTGGAACAACTACGGAAACAACCGCCAGGATCACAAAGTCTTTGGAATTACTCTTGAGTTCGAGAAGCATCGGGAGACACTATTGAAAGTCTTGAATCAAACTTTTGTGCCCCGAGGACATTTCTCAGAACAAACCTGGACATGATAGTGGGGCATATTATCGCCTATAATCATATCACGTTCAAAGGATGATGAGATCCGGAAGGAGGAAGGGGGTCCACTAAAGCCCTTAACATCACTACCCACTTTGCAAAGGGTATGTATTACAGCGTCTTGATCGACAACGGGTCAGCATTGAATGTCTTGCCTATGGTAACCCCAAAAATTACCAATAGATAGTTCGCACCTAAAGCCTTGCTACAACTCGGTAAGAGCTTTTCGATGGTACGCAAAAAGGAACAATGGGGAAAATTGAGATACCCCTATTGATCGGACCAACCAATAATATGTGATCGATTTTGTGGTGATGGACATAAAACCATCTTACAAACCGCTTGTTGGGAAGACCGTGGATCCACTCCGCAGAGTTGTCCCATCATCATTGCATCGAAAAAATTTGTAGTTGAAGGCAAATTGGTCACGATGAGAGCAGAGCATGAATTTGTTGCTTTCGTGACATCGACACACCCCCTACATTCAAAATGATGAAGATCTTTGCAGAATGCTCGTTCCCGAGCATTAGAACTAGTAAATGCCACATTCGTTTGAGAGGAAACCGGATCCCCTACCCCAGGTTATCTAATTGTACCAAGATGACCCTCGCAGAAACTCGGGGCGAGGAGCCAAAATAGGAAAAGGGCTGGGGAAGAAATTACAAGGAAACCTGAGACCCAAGAATATCATTACCAAGAAGGATCGTTTCGGGCTGGGTTACCAACCAAGTGTCCAACAGAAGAAAGAAGAATATAAGAGAAAAGAGGAACAAAGAAAAGCTAGATCTAAAGGAGAAGACATTCCGTGGAGGTCGATGTCCTTTCCTAGTTTAAAAGCCACTTTCATCTCCGGAGGGTTCTACCGGCCAGGTCAAGATATTGGAGAGACAATGAAGAAAAATGATGAACTTAGCCAGGAGGAAATGTTCAGTAAAGCATTTGAAGGGATGTACATCAACATGATAGCTGAAGAGGACCGAGGTAGCAAAATGTTGACCAACATCCGCCCTTGCCATCCCGGGGAGACACTCGATAACTGGAGCTGCATTGATCTACTCAGTAGTTTTTAGGAATAGATCGTAGTAATGCTCGAATCAACCTTTTGTTTTTGCCCATAGACAATGGGGATCTCTTGAATGGGGCACCTATGTTAACTTTTTGATTGAAATGAAATATCCCCACTTTCTTAAAAATGACCAAAGTCTCATTTATTCCATTCATGCATTCTTCATATTCATTCCCTTCATGTAAAGCCGTCTCTTTCCCAATACAATTCATTCTCATTTAATGCAGTCGCTCATGATTGACAATATGAATGATACTGGATCCACCGAGTAAAATTTTGAAGGCCCCGAGGTCTCGGAGAAACGGAGGGAGGATATGATGAAATAGAAATTGAGGTCCCGAAAGAATTAAAGAGAATGGTGGGCGACGAAGAAAGGCGATTATGCCCCACCAAGAAGAAACAGAAATTGTCAACTTAGGGACTGAAGAAGCGAGAAGAGAAATAAAAATAGGAACGACGATTTCCTCAAAAACCAAGCATGAACCGATAGCCTGCTTCAAGAATTCAAGGATATCTTCGCTGGACTTATCAAGATATGCCAGGATTAAATACCGACATAGTGGTGCACAAATTGCCAACAAAGTCGGAGTGCAAACCAAGACAGACAAAAAACTTCGGAGAATGAGGCCGGATATCTTTGTTAAAGATCCGAGAAGAAGTGAAAAAGCAATTTGATACTTGGATTCTTGGAAGTAGCCAAATACCCCGAGTGGGTTGCAAACATTGTACCAGTACCAAAGAAAGACGGGAAAGTTCGTATGTGTGTAGATTATAGGGATCTGAATCGAGCTAGCCCAAAGACAACTTCCCTTTGCCACATATTGACACGTTGGTTGACAACACCGCAGACATTCATGGTTTTCCTTTATGGATGGCTTCTCGGGATACAACCAGATAAAGATGGATCCTAACGACATGGAGAAAACCACATTCATAACCATGTGGGGCACTTTTTGTTATCAAGTAATGCCATTTGGGCTAAAGAATGCAGGGGCAACATACCAAAGAGCAATGGTGACTCTTTTCCATGATATGATGCACAAAGAAATAGAAGTATACGTCGATGATATGATTGCCAAATCTCGAACAGAGGAAGAGCACCTACAGAACTTAAGGAAACTATTCCAAAGACTACGGAAGTACCAACTGAGGCTCAATCCTGCCAAGTGTACCTTCGCCGTTACTTCTTGAAAACTCCTAAGGTTCGTAGTAAGTAGAAGAGGGATTGAGATTGATCCCGATAAAGTGAAAGCCATCCAGGACCTTTCACCACCCCGCACACAAAAGGAAGTTCGCGGTTTCCTAGGGAGGCTGAATTATATCTCTCATTTCATTTCCCAATTAACCAATCAATGCGACCCGGTCTTCAGACTTCGTAGAAAGAATAATCCTGGCGTGTGGGATGAAGAATGTCAAAAGGCCCTAGAAAAGATCAAAAAGTACCTGACAAATGCTCCAATTTTAGTCGCACCGGTACCCGGTCGACCACTAATTCTCTACTTAACAGTCTCCGAGAATTCAATGGGATGTGTATTGGGGCAACACGATGAGTTAAGAAAGAAGGAGCAGGCCATCTATTACCTAAGCAGGAAATTCAACGATTGCGAAACACGGTACCCGCCAGTGCAGAAGCTGTGTTGCGCTCTAGTTTGGGCTACCAAGCGACTCGGCGAAGACTGTTGTACCATACTACCTGGTTGATATCCAAGCTAGACCCATTAAAGTTCCTAATGGAAGCGCCAGCACTAACGGGAAGGATGGCTCGATGGTAGATGCTCTTATCCGAATTCGACATCGTATATGTCAATCAAAAAGCCGTAAAGGGGAGTGCCGTAGCGGATTTCCTAGCTAGTCGTGCTTCGGATGACTATGAGACATTGAACTTTAGTTTCCCAGACGAAGACTTGATGTGCATCACAACCGAAGAAGAGATTTCAGATGATGGGTCATGGAAACTTTACTTCGATGGAGCCTCCAACGCCCTCGGACATGGGATAGGGGCAGTGCTAATCTCACCTGAGGACGTATATTATCCTTTCACCAGCAGATTGGAATTCTTCTGCACAAACAATATAGCTGAATACGAAGCTTGCATCATGGGACTGAACTCAGCCATCGAAAGAAAGGTTAAGAAACTTCGAGTGTTCGGAGATTCGTCCCTAGTCATTTACCAATTGCGCGGGGAGTGGGAAACCAGAGACCCGAAGTTGGTCAAATATCACAAATTAATCCAAGAGCTCGTCAAAGAGTTCGAAAAGGTCAGCTTCAATTACCTACCCCGAGAAGAAAATCAGATGGCGGATGCGTTGGCAACCTTGGCATCCATGTTTAAAACAAACACATGGGCGGAAATGAAACCCATTGAGATGCAGACGTTTGAAAAGCCTGCTCATTGTTGTAGTATACAGGAAGAGATTGATGGAAATCCATGGTACTATGATATCCTGCAATATGTCAAGCTTCAAAAGTATCCAGAAGGGGCAAACGACAATGACAGAAAAGCGCTCAAAAAAATGGCAACAAAATATGTCCTAGATGGGGAGATCCTATATAGGAAAAGTCATGATCAAACATTGCTGAGATGTGTGGATGCCCGGGAGGCAAAGGAAATCTTAGCCGAAGTACATGACGGGATCTGTGGAACGCACGCCAACGGGTTGTCTATAACCCGAAAAATTATGAGATACAGTTATTTCTGGTTGACCATGGAGGGAGATTGCATCGATTACGCCAGGAAATGCCACAAATGCCAAATTTATGCTGACAAAATTCATGCACCCCCATCGCCTCTACACACCATGAATTCTCCGTGGCCTTTCGCAACGATGGGGCATGGACGTCATCGGGCAAATCCATCCGAAAGCCTCCAACGGACACCGTTTCATTTTGGTCGCTATAGACTACTTCACTAAATGGGTAGAGGCAGCGTCTTACGCCAATATCACCAGGACTACAGTTTGTAAGTTCTTAAAGAAGGAAATTATTTGTCGATACGGATTGCCAGAGAGGATCATCACCGACAATGCTTCCAATCTGAACAACAAAATGATAAAGGACGTGTGCACTCAATTCAAAATAACACACCATAATTCCACAGTCTATCGTCCTAAAATGAATGGAGCAGTGGAAGCAGCAAACAAAAATATAAAGAAAATCATAGCGAAGACTACGGATACCTACAAGGATTGGCATGAGAAGTTGCCTTTTGCCCTTTTCGCCTATAGAACGTCCATTCGCACATCAACGAGGGCAACGCCCTATTCCTTGGTGTATGGTACCGAAGCAGTACTCCCAATTGAGGTAGAGATTCCGTCCCTCCGAGTCTTAAACGAAGTAAAACTGGAAGAAGCTGAATGGGTGCAGGCCAGACTCGACCAGCTAAATCTCATTGACGAAAAAAGACTAAAAGCCATTTGTCATGGTCAGATGTACCAAAAGCGGATGGTTCAGGCTTACAACAAAAAGGTGCGCCCAAGAGAATTCAAAGAAGGGGATCTGGTACTCAAGAGAATCCTCCCAATCCAGAAAGATCCTCGAGGAAAATGGATGCCCAATTGGGAAGGACCATACGTCGTAAAGAAGGCCTTCTCAGGAGGAGCCCCGATCCTAACAAATGGACGGGGGGACGAGCTGAAAAATCTCGTAAATTCTGATGCCATCAAGAAATACTATCTCTAAAAAAAAATGGAGAGCTCAGGATGAAAACCCGAACCGGGCGTCTTGAAGCAAAGGAAGGACTCGAGTTGAAAACCCGCAAAGGGCGGCTCGGGTAAGTTGAAAAGTTAAATATCTGAGGAGAAGGGTATCCCCATGAGCATCATGAAGAGGAAGCTTGAGCAAAAAAATTCTACACCAGTTGACGGATCATGTATCATTCATATCAAGATAATGAGAGATCTTGTATTTAACTTACACGTGTCATACTTTTCTTTCTAAGATATCTCAAAGCCCTTAATCCTAATAAAACCGTGTTTTGAGCATCCATTCCTAGCCTCCTTGTCAATTTCAGTCAGATAAGATAACATAGGCTTATAATGAAACAAGAGATTTCAAGCATTACTATGATTTAACCTTGAAAATTGCGGGTAATCAAAGAAAACGTTAACTCCGTCCTTTAAGTTCCCTAAATGGTCTGTCGATCGGGAAGGCGAGAAGCTTCAAACAACCTGATAGGATAACCGATGGCACATGTCCTATCTATTCAAGAAAAGCGTCTTTAGATAACAAAAGAAATCTCCGGGTGAAAACCGAAGGGCACCCCTTTTAAAAAAATCTCTAAAGTGAAAACCGAAAGGGTGCTTTAAAATTCAAGTCGAATTGAAAAAGAGAAAGATCGAGACGGTTGAACTTGGCAGCGAAGCGGGGTATCGATGCCCGTAACAAAAAGGAGAAAGCGAACGGCAAAAGGACCAAAACAAACCCACCATGATATTGAAGCTCATGCATCATGAATAGTCAGACATCACTAGGATTAGGAGCATGTCAATTCATTCATTTGTCATAGCATTTTGTTTTCATCTCAGGTATTTGCAGATCCAAAGAGACATCAAGGGTCATCACGATGCGAATCCCAAATGAGGAGACAATGTTTTTACATAAAGGCACATGTTTTCAAGCTCTGGAGAGAGGTTATATATAGGAAGAACTCTCCTCTCCGAGGCTTCGTGCTGAAAGTTCTATATAGGAAGGACTGACACTCTAGGGTGAAGACTCATGATTCTATATAGGAAGAACTCCCGGTCAAAGAAATTCACCCATGACACGCAAGATTATATAGGAAATCCTGCTATGTCGAAAGCAAAGAGTCTTATATAAGAAAGACTCCGAGCTTCATTGTCTTAGGGTGAAGGGTTCTGTGTCGAAAAGAACCTGCAGCTCTGAGACTTCAGACGCCAAAAAGTTCTATATAGGAAGAACTTATGGCTCCAAGGTGAAGACTCACAGTTCTATATAGGAAGAACTCCCAGTCAAAGCAATTCACCTATGACACAGGGTTATATAGGAAGCCTGTTGTGTCAAAAGCAAAGAGTCTTATATAGGAAAGACTCCGAGCTCCATTGTCTTAGGGTGAAGGGTTCTGTGTCGAAAAGAACCTGCAGTTCTGAGACTTCAGACGTCAAGAGTTCTATATAGGAAGAACTTACGAGCCTGAAGATTCAGCCAAGGAAGAACGGAGATGTCCAAAAGAATTCGTTTTTCCAAAGCTACAATGAGAGCGAAGGGTTCTGTGTCGAAAAGAGCCTGTAGCTCCAAGGTCGGAAGGTGACGAAGCTCTATATAGGAAGAACTTATGAGCCTGAAGATTCAGCCAAGGGAGAACGGAGATGTCCAAAAGAATTCGTTTTTTCCAAAGCTACAATGAGAGCGAAGGGTTCTGTGTCGAAAAGAGCCTGTAGCTCTAAGATCAGAAGGTGACGAAGCTCTATACAGGAAGAATTTACGAGCCTGAAGATTCAGCCAAAGAAGAGCGGAGGTGTCCAAAAGAATTCGTTTTTCCAAGGCTACGAACAGGGAAGTCTGATAAAAATGAGTGCTTATGAATCTTTGCTTTGTTTCCCATCCCATGAAAACAAGCAAAGAGGGGCAACTGTAATCACTCATTTTTTACTTGTATATTTATTATATGAATGTTACTAATATAAGGTGATGTGTGCATGTATAAGTTATGTGTACGTATTAGGGGTATATGTATGTCGCGTATGTATTTGATAAATGTTATTATACGTACGTATACTAGAATATTATTAATTAATGATCGTATAATATAAAGTATATATTTTCGTATGTACATGTATTATTATTATTAATAGTATTGGGCTAGTAAAATGAAATTAAACATATATATTAAACCCAAATTAATAAAATCCAAGTCCAATTACAAAATCCAATTACAAGGCCCGTTTGGCCCAAATTTGAATCCTATCTAATTACAATGTGCAGGTAACTGTGGGCCATTGGATCAAGATCTGATCCAACGGCCACGATGCAACCAAGGTCAAAAATATCTGCCAGGCGCGTACTCCACATGTATGGACCGTTCGAGTGCCACGCGCGCGTGTGGTCCACGCGCGGACGCTTTATTATCCCACGCGTAAGATCCACGCGTTCGACTCGATCATTGCGGTGCCCCACGTGGCGAAATCTAAAGCCGTTTCATCAGATCGAGGCTTCATCCAGGCCGATCATTCTTCAGGCCATCTCGACCGTTAGATCAGATCTGATCTAACGGCCGAGAACGTGTCTGACCACTGGCAGAGTGTCCACCGCCACCACGCGATATATTCGAACATGCCCAAGATAACAAGCAAAAATGGTCGATTCAGTCGATCCGGAAAAGAAGATACAAGTTGCAACCAAATACATAGACAGAATAATATATATGAAACGGGCTGTTGTAAACGGATTAGCTAGCCAAATTTTTTAGGAGCGAGCAAAAAAAGCGAGAGTAGTAACACAAAAAAAAAGAAAGCTTGTAAAACCAAAACTTGTAACCAAATAAGATAATCAAAAGCGATCCAGTGGTAATTTTTTTTTTGTCTCTTTTTCTTACCTGTTTCCTTTGCATGCATATACGAAACACAAAAAGAAAATAAAAAGGAAACAAGTAAAGAAGTCTTACTGGCTTTGTTTGTGGGTCTTCCCTTCCTCTGTGACAAGCCTTTCGGCTTCTACAAGCCAGATCTGGTGAACAAAGGGAGAGGAAGACCCCTTGTGGTTTCGTTTTGGTCTAAAAAATATATATATTTTTGGGTTCGTATTTCTTAGATCTAGGGTAAATAAAAGGGGATCCTCTGAATCCAGCCACGGATTCATGTAGAGGACGACAAGGGGAATGTTGTGGTGTATTTTGGGAGTCCACCGGCCGCCGGATTCTGGGTTTCTCAAGAACATTTGAGAGAAAAGATGAACGCTGGTTATTTGAGAAACTGAAGAATGAAACGAAAATGGGGAAAACTTGGTTTCGGTCTGAAAATAGCCCTTATATAGATGTTATTATTTTACTAAATGGGTAAATTACACACTTAATCCCACCGCGTTTTCAATATTTTCATTTTTGTCTTGCCGCATGGTATAATCACAATCCCAGTCCCCCTGAGTTTCCAAAAAGTCACAATTTAGTCACTAAATTACACCGAATCGATTTCGAATGGTAAAATTACGCCTTAACCATCCCGCGTTTTGAATATTTCATTTTGAGTCTGCCCCTTGGTATAATTACAATCCTGGTCCTTATAGGTTTTGTCTATTTTGCAATTCCGTCCCTAAATTACATATTATTGTTCTTTAATTTCCGCCACTGATTTTCGTTTTCTTTTCATGTCAGTCCTGTTTTCTTTGTAAATATTATTGTTCGAATTATAATCGTATATGTGGATATTATTTTATTTTATGTCTCTCGTATATGACTCATTTTATGTTTATATGTATATATATGTGTCAAGTATGATATTCGTTTTTTATCTGGTTATTCATATCAAGCATGTTATGTTTTAATTGGTTTGTACATGGCGTATTCTGTATTTTATATGTGTGTGTGCTTTCTTATTTTTTAGGGCTACATGTTAGTATATTTACCCTTTTTTACGATATGTTGACCCGTATATGTTGAAATATGTTTTATTACCAGTATGCATGTCTTTTTGAAATATTTGTTCGTATATATGTATTTATTCCTGCCTTATTATTTTGACATATGATAGTTATTTTTTATTTAGAATAATATGTATATGCATGTTTTAGTCTAGAATATCATCTGTGTTAGATTAATATTCTGTTATGACAATATTTACTACACTTAAACATTTTACCATGTTTTCTATTTTTGCCATTAAGATTGCATATCGAGATATAAATTGTTAATGCGGTGTCCTTTTATCCGAGTGTAAACGGGGCCAGTATCAAGCGTAGTGATAGTGGTTGGGCGTTTATTCTCGGGTAACGGGACCCTTAAAATACACTCGCAATTATGACCGAAATTTAAAATAATCGTCACTCTGATCCAGAAAATCCCATATTAATAAAGCGGTAATTATTAAAGTACCAATTTTTGGGCGATGTGGGGGTGCTAATCCTTCCCCATCCGTAACCGACTCCCGAACCCTGTCTTTTTGAATCTCTGGTTTTATGGTGTCCGGCCTACCTAAGTGGCCGGTGGCGACTCCATTTTTATAAGATTTTTTGTAAACCCCACGGAATAAATATTTTATATCCAAACGCCTTATATCAAAAACACCGTTCAAAAATCATCGTTTTTTTTATTTAGCGGGCCTTCGCTACAGTACCTCAGAGCAGTGTTCGTCCTATCGTTTTCCATGTCGATTACATAGAAGTCGGTAGGAAAAATCAGAACATCGACTTTCACTAAGACATTTTCAAGCACTCCCTCTGGATAGATAATAGAACGATCAGCCAACTGGATAGTTACTCTTGTTTCCTTCAAAGGTTCGTTAGTAATAATTTTATAAACAGAAAGGGGCATAACGTTAATTGAAGCTCCTAAGTTGCACATTGAACGTTTAATTAAAACATTACCTATTTTGCAAGGTATAGCGAACATACCTTGGTCTTTTATCTTTGGTGGAAGCTTTCGCTGAAATACTGCTGAGACATGTTCTCCCAGGTTTACCTTCTCGTGACCAGTCAGTCTCCTCTTGGTGGTGCAAAGCTCCTTTAGAAATCGGGCATACCTTGGCACTTGTCGGATTACTTCTAGGAGAGGTATGTTGACTTGTACTTTTCGGAACACCTCTAAGATTTCCTTTTCTTCGACTTTCTTGTCAGGCCTCATCAATCTTGATGGGAAGGGTGGTGCGATTTCATGAGAATAAGGAGGAGGAGGTGGTGGCGATGTTGATGTACCTTGGACGTCAGAGGGTGACTTTTCCTTTCCTTTCTTGGACCGTCCGACACTTTCTTCTGGGACTTCAGGTGTGACAATGGTTCCACTTTGGAGGGTGATAGCACTCACATTCTCTCTCGGATTTGACTCCGTTTGAGAAGGAAGTCTTTCCTACGACTCTAGTCTCCCCACGGTTTGAGCCAACTGGGTCATTTGTTTGTCCAAATCTTGTAGGTGGGCCTCAGTGCGGGTTTGAAACTTCTCTTGGGATATTGCAATCGTTCAACGATCTCCGGGTTATAATTTGATTGTTCTCATGGATTCCTCCTGGTCATAAAACAAACAAAAATAATTAGTAACTTCGTCGTAGTCCCCGACAACGGCACCAATTTGACACACATCATTCTCGCGACAAAATAATTCATTCTTCTCAAATAATAAATATAGGAATTCAAACGTAGTAAAAGAGAAGTAAGGGCGATCCCACAGGGACTAAGAGAACTTCCTGATTTATGTTTGTTCAATCGGTGAGCCAAGAAGAGAGTTGAATAATATTTAAGTATGATGGGGGTTTGTGAATTAAGTAAAAATAATAAGAGATTGTAGACAAAATTTAGGAAGTGGATTAAATATGGTAAAGATTAGCCTCGGGCTTTTGCTTTGACTCAGTTTCCTCGGATCATTGGAAAAAGATTTTTCACTTCGGGGTTCATGTCGGTTACTCGTCTTCAAGGATCAATCCTTGTGACTGTGCCTTGTATACCAAATACCCAAGTGTCATATTTGATATCGATTTTGGAAATTGATCTAACCAACAACAATGTTGTAGATAAAAAATGTTTAAGTAAAGCTGACTCGGACTATGTCGTTTCAATAATAACTGATTCTGATCTCAATTTCCTCTTAGCAAACAATTTTGCTAAGTGTGTTCCTAGGAAGTTGAATGTGCTTCAATAGCCGATCCTTCCTCCCACACATTTAACCAAAACAACATCCTGACCAACGTCAATCTTTGGTTTTGAAATCATTTTGATTTTGAAATTAAGTTTAGAAAACTAAAAGAGATACCCGAAATTGTTTAGGTGCTTTTCAATCCTCACGTTGCAATTGAGCCATTGCTTTAGCCCTTGGCTATGGAGAATTTAGCTAAGTATGATTACGGGAAAAATCATACTTAGCATTATAAAAATAAATAAACTTAAAGCAAGAACTAAAGAAAAGAAGGAATGTTATAAGACCTTAAAAGTAAAAACAAAACTAAGAATGAGAATATGAGATATCCGATATTTGAGTTTGCCCCAAATGGAGTATTTATAGTAGCCTAAAACCCTAAAAATAACCCTAAAGAGATAAGAGATAAATCATAAATTATTTAAATAAATTACAAAAGATAAATCTAAAGTTTGAATTTAAAATCTGCCTGATAAGTTATCTGATATGCTGCTGTTAAGCTATCGTTGTTGCTGATATGGCATCTTCTAGAAGCTGCTGATGTGGAGTCCAATTAGACTTTCATGCCCAGATTCATGCCCACTAATCCAGCCATGAATCCAGAAAATCAAAAATTGCATAATTTCAGCAGTTTAGGCGATATTTCTAGAATCTACTGTCCTGCATGGAAAATGAAAAAAATGCCCACATTAGCAACTTAAAACAATTAATCAAGGAGTAATTAGAGATAGAACAATGCATAATTTAAGCACTAATCAAAGAGTAACTCTTCCAGCAAAAGTCAAGGATCTACATTTGCACCCAGCAAGCTTGTGTCTAACTTTGCCGACCACTAGATCCCATATTTCTATTCTTCTCGGATATGCTCCCAAGGTATTCCCAAGTAACTAAATAGGAGTTTCCCTTTTTTATAGCCACAAAGGTTTGCTGAGGAATCCAAGCAATCTTTATCTATATTGATACCCGTCAAGCATGATTTCTTGAAATTTATACTTAGACCCGAACACACCTCAAAGCATCTCAGGATGTGTTTGATGTTCCTCAATTGATCTTAATCAGTTATCAAGAATAGAACTGTGTCATTCGCAAATTATAGGTGTGAGATTGACACATGATGGTCTCCAATTGTAATGCCTTCAAATGACCTCCTATCTGCTGCTTTCTGGATTAGTAAATGTAATGCTTCTGTAACAAGGATAAAGAGAAAGGGAGATAGTGGGTCCCCTTGTCTCAATCCTTTGCTTATTTTAAATTCCTTCATAGGGGATCCATTTATCAAAATAAAGACCTTTGCAGTTGATAAACAATCCATCACCCATTGACACCATTTCTTCCCGAAACCAATTCTATCCAAGACTATCAGTATGAATTCCTATCTTACATAATCATAGGCTTTTGAGAAGTCGATTTTCAAAATCACCCCTCCTTTTTATTGTCTTCATTTTTTAATGAGGGGATTACTTCATTTGCTATCAAAATTCCATCAAAGATTTGTCGACCCTTCAAGAAGGCACTCTGAGTTTGACTTATTATCTTCCCCATCACCGTTCTGAATCTTTTGGATAACACCTTTGGCACTATTTTTTAAATCGAGCTCAACATGCTTATTAGTCTGTATTTAGAAATGTCTTGTGGATGATTTTTTTTGGAATTAAAGCGATAAAAGATGAATTTACATTATTTGGCAGTCTCTGTGTACTATAAAATTTCTCCAGCACTTCTACCAAATCTTCCTTCACTAATTCCCAAATTTTTTAAAGAATAACGTAGCAAATCCATCCAGGCCTGGGGCTTTCGAGTCTTTGTAGTTCCAAACTGCATCTTTAATTTCCTCCAGACTGAAAGGTTTCTCCAGTGACTCTGCTTCTTCATTTGAAAGCATGCAAAAAATCTAATTTGAAAACAACATCCCAATTCCTAGAATTATAGCTCAATTGTTGATTAGTGCTTAAATTATGCATTATTCTATCTCTAATTACTCTTTGATTGATTGTTTTAAGTTGTTAATATGGCCATTTTTTTTTCATTTTCCATGCAGGACAGTAGATTCTAGGAATGTTGATTAAACTGCTGAAATTGTGCAATTTTTTATTTTCTGGATTCATGGCTGGATTAGTGGGCATGAATCTGGGCATGAAAGTCTGACTGGGCGACGTCAGCAGCTTCTAGAAGACGCCACGTCAGCAACAATGATAGCTTATCAGCCGTATATCAGATAACTTATCAGCCGGATTTTAAATTCAAACTTTGGAATTATCTTTTGTAATTAATTCAAATATTTAGAATTTATCTCTTATCTCTTTAGGGTTATTTTTAGGGTTTTAGGCAGCTATAAATACCCCATTTGGGGCAAACTCAAAAAGGATATATTCTTATTCTCATTCTTAGCTTTGTTTTTACTTTTAGAGTTCTATAAAGTTCTTTCTTTTCTAGTTCTTGCTTTAATTTTTTTTATTTATTTTTCTTTCATAATGCTAAGTATGATTTTTCCTATTATCATACTTAGCTAAATTTTCCACAGTCAAGGGCTAAAGCAATGACTCAATTCCAATGCGAGGATTGAAAAGCACCTAAACAATTTCGGGTATCTCTCTTAGTTTTCTTAACTTAATTTCAAAATCAAAATGATTTCAAAACCAAAGATTGACATTGGTCAGGATGTTGTTTTGGTTAAATGTGTGGGAAGAAGGATCGGCTATTGAAGCACATTCGACTTCCTAGGAACACACTTAGCAAAATTGTTTGCTAAGAGGAAACTGAGATCGAAATCAGTTATTATTGAAACGACGTAGTTCGAGCTGGCTTTACTTAAACATTTTTGATCTACAACATTGTTGTTGATTAGATCAATTTCCAAAATCGATATCAAAGATGGCACTTGGGTATTCGGTATACAAGGCACAGTCACAAGGATTGATCCTTGAAGATGAGTAACCGACGTGAACCCCGAAGTAAAAAATCCTTTTTCCAATGATCCGAGGAAATTGAGTCAGAGCAAAAGCCCGAGGCTAATCTTTACCAAATTTAATCCACTTCCTAAATTTTGTCTACAATCTCTTATTATTTTTACTTAATTCACAAGCCCCCGTCATACTTAAATATTATTCAACTCTCTTCTTGGCTCACCGATTGAACAAACATAAATCATGAAGTTCTCTTAGTCCCTGTGGGATCGACCCTTACTTCTCTTTTACTACGTTTGAATTCATTTATTTATTATTTGAGAAGAAGGAATTATTTTGACACGAGAACGACGCGTGTCAATTGTTTAAGAAAGTGATAAAAAACTTTCTGTTTCAGACGACTGGGGTTCACCGATCCTCTTTCCCCAAGATTCGAGCCCTGTATAACATTTCTCTTTGCACGTATCTTTATTGCCCTGTGAAAGAATTTTGTGTTTAAATCTCCCTGATTCAACCAGTTTATTCTTGCTTTTTGGCGCCAGATATCTTCTTGAACTTTAAGGCAATCCCACAGTTCTATCTTCATCTATCTCAATTTATTTATTTGCTTTAGATCCAGTTTATGAGCATCCCCAAGTTTCTTCAAATCGTTGATGAGATTCTCTAAATTGTGCACCTTGCTATTGGCATTCTCTTGTGTAGCATTCCATTGTGTGAGAGCTTCTTTCACCTTTCTCAATTTAGTTGGCAGATTCTTCCCTGAATTGTTTAGCCTCCCATCATTTCCTTTATCACCTTTAGACATCCATCCTTGGAGAACCAAGCATTGAATGCTTTGAAAGGTCTTGGTCCCCAATTGATTTAAAATTTGGCCAGCAGTAGAGGAATATGATCTGAAACCTTTCGAGACAGGCCGCGTAATGGTAAATCGTCATTTGCTAGATAATAATCTTCTTCCACCAAGAATCTATCTAATTTACTTTGTTTGTTACATGGGCCAATCCAAGTGATATTTCTCCCTACAAGGGTACCTCAAGAAGATTACATTTCTCCCATTATCCGCTGGTGTTGCTATCCTGTTTCAGTATATGTACCCTTATCCTTTGGGTTGTTTAAGTTGTTAACTCTCTCCGCCCATGAAATCTAATTACCATCGGATCTTGTCTTTTGGACGTTTTCAACATCAGACTCCAATTCAATATCACCCCCATTGTCTAATTCATTTTTTTAAATCCCATAAACCAATATTAATGTGGATACGTCGATCAACCAACCAAGCTCCACCAAACATCACCATCGTTTTTTCAATTTCACGTAACAAAGGGAATCAGGTCGTTCGGGTCAAATTTGGCTCTAGATGAATTAGTATTGCGAGGGATGAAAACATCCAATACCTGACTAAACCTTTGAAATAACTTCTTCATATATCTCTAATGACCTTTGGATAGAGGTGGCAATGAGGTCGTTCGGGTCGGTTTCGGGTAGGGTTCAGTTCGAGTCATTTTGGGGTCTGTCTAGAATTGGTTTAGATTTGATTCGGGTTAGTTTGGGTCTAGTTTGAATTAGTTCGGGTCTATGATACTTCTGGTCTAGTTCGTGTATTGGATCAGGTCAAAATTAGATTGGTTGTTTTCAGGTCGGGTCAATATCGGATCGGTCGCTTTTGGTTCGGTCAAAATTGGGTTGTTCAGATAGGTTTTGGGTCATGTCAACCTTTGAATTTTTAGGTCAATTCGGTTTGAGTTTGGTCAATTTCGATTCTCTAAGGTTTATGTTTAGGGTTTAGTGATATCATTTTATGGTTTAGTTTAAGGTTATTGGTTGATAAGATTAATTATGATTCCTTAAGGTTTATGATTTATGGTTTTATATTAATAGTTTATGGTTTAGTTTAGTGTTATTGGTTTATGAGATTTAATTTTGATTCCTTAAGGTTTAGGGTTATTGGTTTATGAGATTAATTTTAATTCTTTAAGGTTTAGGGTTTAGTAACAATAGTTTATGATTTAGTTTAAGGTTATTGGTTTACGAGATTAATTCTAATTCCTTAAGGTTTATGGTTTTGTGTTTAGTATTAATTGTTTATGATTTAGTTTAGGGTTATTGGTTTATGAGATTAGTTTTGATTCAACTTGCTAATTTATGCATCTAAATTTGATTAAATATTTATATCGGAGCATCAAGTGTACAATTGAACTAAATTAAAATTTCAACTTTCATGTGTACAATTACATGTTTACATCCAAATCAAAATTTTGTGTATAATTATATTAAATCAAAGTTGATAATAATAATAATAATAATAATGTCCGAATTGAATTAACTTATGAAACTTAGGATCTAATTGAGCTAAACTAAAATCTAGAAGCATAAATCACGGACATAATTAAAAGAGTTCTAAAACTAAATCTGAAATTTTAATTAAATTAATCTAAATTGAGACTCAATTGAATTAAACTAAAACCTAAAAATAAAAATTTTGAGACTTAAATAAAAAACATGTAAAGTCAGAAAGGCTAAACAATTAATTGCCTCTAACTTAAAACTAAAAGATCACACGCGGGTTCATTTTAATTAAAAAAAGGAAAAGACAGTTGCTTAAAAAAGGGGGAACGGAATTTTGGAGGGAAAATAAGTGCCTATTTTTTAGGTTAGAGATTAATTACCCTTTAGGTCCTGCTACGTTTAAAATGTTGCATTTTAGTCCTAATGTTCACTTTTAAGTTTTAATTTAATTCAATTTAGTCACAAGTATGAAGTATCCCCATAGTTTGGACTTCGGATATAGCAATCCTCCACGATGATATTTAATCCCTAAAAATTTATTTTTATTTGAAATTGTCCCTTATTTTTTTTCTAATTTTTGTAATTTAGTCTAATAATTTTAATATAATGGTATTTTTGTTCATTTTAGATCATAAGATTTAATTTTTAGCTAAAATTGACCCCTATCTATTTCTATGGTAAAATTGTGAAATTAATCACTGGACTCTCAAATTTCTCCACTTCCAAATTGTTAAATCAGTCCCTAATTTCAGTTTTATACTATATTTTATGGTAAAATTGTGAAATTGGTCATTGGGCTCTCAAATTTCTACTTGGTCAACTCGCCCACGCTTGTTCATTAGAAAGTATTGTTTCAAAAAAATTAAAAATCTTTTCAGTTCATCCTAATCGGTAATTTTGGCAAACAATAACAGATAACTTTAGCTAATTTTCATCAGTCCAGGTGCTGAACCTCTCGACTAACAGGTTCACCAACATGGTTAAACACTCTGGTTTTCCCAAACTTGAACCTATTGACTTTTCTGACAATGGTCTTGGACTTGGTGTTCTTTCATATGGTTCATCAACCTTACCAACCTCCATGAAGTATAATAGGATAGAAATGTATCACTGAACTTACAAAGCTCAGAGATGTTTCTGCTTATAGTTTAGTGGACTCTTTTTGTGCACGAAGAGCATATCGACAAGGGATTTGTAACACCCACAACCTACTTAGACAGTCTGGACAAAATTTGAGTGCTACTGATCACCTCCAGTAAAATAATTGTGTCCATAAAACAAGACAGTCGGGAATAAATTCTATAAAAAGTCCAATATTTTGTACCAAATCAACATAGTAATGTTGCCGAATAATTCCAAAATAAGTTCATAATAAACATGAATAAATTCAATGAAATCCATAATAGCCCAATATAAATTCACATAATCTAAAAACTAATCCAAAGCCATTGTTTTGTAAACAAAAATAAAAAACATGTAAGAATAGTATTGGCAATATCATATATATATTTTGCTTGATGGAAGGGTATGGTCTATTGTATGTTTTGTGGCATGTTGGCTTTGTTCTTGATTTTTTCCTAGTTGTGTTGTACTCATTTCCTCCAATTTGGATTAGGGGTTTTTTAATGAGTCACACAATGTAGATTTATGGATTGTATGATTCCCCTCTTAAATAAAATCTTTTTTGTCGAGCAAAATAAACCTACGAGACAATGTGACAGGGAATGCGGAAGCTTGGATCAATTAATCCCTTTAATATAGATCTGGAAAAGAAAGGAAGTGTTAAAATTTATGTTTCCCAAATGACTCAGTAAAAAAGGCACGAAATTAAAAGAAAACTTAGTAAAAAAATAAAAGAATAATGAAAGTAAATAGGATTTGACAACACCCTCTTCTAAGATCCCATCTTAGAAAAACGTGTGTCTGAAATTGGTAAAACCTACCCTCTAAGGATATCTCGTCCTTAGCAACCTAGAGGATGGAGAAGAATGTCAAATACTCGCTGTTGCGCAATTGGACACTTGCACTCCGAAACAAGAACAAAATAAAAATCTTGAACAAAATGAAAAAAAGAACTCTCACATAGAATCTTAGAAGAAATAATTGTATTGAATTGAGTTGAATTGAACTGTATGATTTTTTAAAAAAAAGAGATGAGCCTATTCATAGGCTAGTAAAACCTTAAATTACAAAGAAAAGTAATTTAATTTAATTTAATCTAAAAGACTAAGTAGATAAATAAAAATATAATAATATCATAATTAGAATAGATATGAATATTATCCCAACTAAAATTGATAATATTATCCTAATTAAAAGAGATAATAAAATTATCGTAATTTTAAAAAATAAAACAAAGTTCAAATAACTAAATAAAATTATCCTTATTAAAAACACCCGGATCTAATCCGAAAAGGTGTCGCAATTAACTAATATTATAGCCTTCAAAAACAGCTTCAAATTCTTGTCCAAAATAATTAATTCTACCCCTCTTATGCTCGTATCATTCCCCCACTCCTAAAAAAATTCATTCGAGAATCTAAAATTTTAAAAGGTGAATGATCCAAAATATCAATTGAAAAGAAATTCTTGTCATAGGCAGACTGATTCAGTTGAGTCTTTCGTAATGGATAAAAAAATACTTGTAAAAATAAGACAATATCACTAGAAAAATCTAAGTTATCATTAGCCAATGAATCTCTTATTTTCTTTTTGTATTGTCTTTTTCTTTTAAATATATCTGGACTTTTACCTCACATGTTTTTTGTTCTCATCAGAGTTGAGCCATTAATATCTCTTTTTTCTCTATTGACCTCCTTCTCTCAGTCTTTTTCAATTGAGGTAACTCAATTATCATATTCTCTTCAAAATATATTTTGAATATCATCAAAGTACATTTTTTATGGAGAAAGTGTTTCAGAGTCCACTACAAGATTTAGTAAACAACTTTATTGACTTACAAGTTCTTTGGCATCTGGTTGTTCATTATCAGATTCATCTGGAGCAAGATATTCACTAAGGGTCATTTGTTTCTTGCTTGCCTTAAATACCTCGAAATCATTCTATAGTTGATCAAAAAAGCTAAATTCTTAATAGCCGTGAAAATAACTATCCATGTTTTTGAAAAATTAGAAGGAAAATTGAAATGAAAAAATGAAGTAGAAGAAGATAAAATAACAATGAAGTAAATAGGATATGACAACACCTTCTTCTAAAATCCCGTCTTAGACAAACGTGCATATGAAATTAGTAATGCCTAACCCTCTAAGGATCATATTCTTAGCAACTTAGACGATGGAGAAGAACGTCAAATACTCGTTGTTGCACAATTGAACACTCTCACTCTGAAACAAGGACAAGATAAAAATCTTTTTTTTTTGAATAATGAAAGGATACCATCAAGAACCTCATTAAAAAAACCCCTACACCTAGATTGGGGGAAAAAGAGTGTCCATGATGATATTTACAACAACCAAGCAAGTTATAACAATAAGACAAACAACTACAAAAGCCATAGTCAAAACCTGATAGAACTCAACACACATCCGGCAACCTAACTAGTTTCCCTTGAGGAGCCAGCATTCGCATCACCATTAAGAACATCAAGAACAATGACACGCGTCATTCTCACGTCAAAATAATTCATTCTTCTCAAATAATAAATAAAGGGATTCAAACGTAGTAAAAGAGAAGTAAAGGTCAATCCCACAGGGACTAAGAGAACTTCCTAATTTATGTTTGTTCAATCGGTGAGCCAAGAAGAGAGTTGAATAATATTTAAGTATGGTGGGGGTTTGTGAATTAAGTAAAAATAATAAGAGATTGTAGACAAAATTTAGGAAGTGGATTAAATATGGTAAAGATTAGCCTTGGACTTTTGCTCTGACTCATCTTCCTCGGATTATTGGATAAGGATTTTTCACTTCGGGGTTCACGTCGGTTACTCGCCTACAATGATCAATCCTTGTGACTGTGCCTTGTATACCGAATATCCAAGTGCCATCTTTGATATCGATTTTGGAAATTGATCTAATCAACAACAATGTTGTAGATCAAAAATAAATAAGTATGCCGACCTGGACTATGTCGTTTCAATAATAACTGATCCGATCTCAGTTTCCTTTTAGCAAACAATTTTGCTAAGTGTGTTCCCAGGAAGTCGAATGTGCTTCAATAGCCGATCCTTCCTCCCACACATTTAACCAAAACAACATCCTGACCAATGTCAATCTTTGGTTTTGAAATCATTTTGATTTTGAAATTAAGTTTAGAAAACTAAGAGAGATACCCGAAATTGTTTAAGTGCTTTTCAATCCTCACGTTGGAATTGAGCCATTGCTTTAGCCCTTGGCTATGGAGAATTTAGCTAAGTATGATTATGGGGAAAATCATACTTAGCATTATAAAAGAAAAATAAATAAAAAAAACTTAAAGAAAGAACTAAGAAAAGAAAGAATTTTATAAAACTCTAAAAGTAGAAACAAAGCTAAGAATGAGAATGTGAGATATGAGTTTGCCCAAATGGGGTATTTATAGCAGCCTAAAACCCTAAAAATAACCCTAAAGAGATAAGAGATAAATCCTAAATTATTTAAATTAATTACAAAAGATAATTCAAAAGTTTGAATTTAAAATCCGGCAAATAAGTTATATGATATGCGGCTGATAAGCTATCGTTGCTGCTGACGTGGCGTCCAGTCAGACTTTCATGCCCAGATTCATGCCCACTAATCCAGCCATGAATCCAAAAAATCAAAAATTGTACAATTTCAGCAGTTTAAGCAATATTCCTGGAATCTACCGTCCTGCATGGAAAATGAACAAAAATTCCCATATTAGCAACTTAAAACAATCAATCAAGGAGTAATTAGAGATAGAATAATGCATAATTTAAGCACTAATCAGATTCCCCCTCACTTATTCAATACTTGTCCTCAAGCATTTCTTAATTATCATGCTAAAAAACTTAAGTTGCCAATTCATATTTCAAAGAATTTCCAAGATTTCTAAAGTAAACTAGATCAAGTAAATGTTGAAATTCAAGATCAATCAATCATGGCATAATCAATTAAGTGTAAATCGACCAAGGCATTTCAATCGTCTACCAATTTCAAAGAATACAAGACTTAGCTCATCACATTGGTTCACTCATTTCGCTCAAGTATTTCAGGTAAGAGAATCGCTCAAGCCTAAACTAATCAACTCATTACCATAGGCTTGGAACTAGATCTAATTTCCACTACTTAATATGAAAATGATGCAAAAATCAAGAGGACTTAAAATGGGTTGTAACGGGGTTAAGGTTCGGGTAGGATAAAAGGCCGAAAATGAGGTTAAAAAGTCAAGACAAGTAAAATTATTCCAAAGAATTTATTCGAATAGAGGAGAAAAAATCAATCATTTTTTTCATTCGAACTGTCCCTTTTTTCTGTTTTTTCTGCTTTTTTCACTGTTCGAACAACACTGTATATTTGAACTGCACTGCACGGTTCTGCAATTTTTCTGCGCTGTATTTTCCTGCACTGTTCGAACCAAACTGCACTGATTTATTTTTCTGCACAATTTTTTTTCTGCACTGCACTGTTTACTTTTCTGCACATTGTTTGTTTTTCGAGCTGATTCGAATCTGATTTTTTTCTCTCTTTTTTCGCTTTGGAATAACCTCAACTTATCCTGAAAAAGGGTGACAAAATTAATTGAAAGGAAAACAAAAATAAAATAGGCTTGGCTTAATGATACGGTAAACAAAGAAAAGGATTAAAAGCTCAAAAATGGTTCACTAAGTGGAAAATAAATAAAAGGGTAGGCTATTTTGTTTGGTAAGAGAAGTTGGTTTAATCCTAATGCCTCTATCATATTAAAGCATCATAATCAAATTGTGTAGTCTCAACAAGCATCGAGTTACAAGTTCTAGAACGCAATCAATTAGTTTGGCACACTCAATTGAAACAAAGAGCAAGAATAAAACATATGCTTATTAGGCTCAAAAATCACACGAAAAGTCTATTGAACTAAGTCATGCATCCAATTCAATCAACAAATTCATGAAACGACCAAGAAAAATTTACATAAATTAGTCATGCCATGCTATCATGCATCCTAAATTCAACAAGAACAAGATTGAATTCACAAAGAAATGCAAAGAAATTAAATCAAACAAGAGACTAGCAACCAAGGTCATCAACAATTCTAATCAAGAAACAACTTAATTTCAATCGCAAAGCATAAGTGAGAGTTAATTTGATTTCAATGGAGTTCAGGTGCAAGAGAGAGAGGGTGAAAATACTCCCCGATTAATGTCGGCCACGCTCACGCCCATCTCCTCGATGAGATGTACCCGGGCGAAGGAAGGATATGATTTTGGCAATATTGGTTTCAATGGAGTTCAGGCGCTCGTTAACATCCAGCTGCGAATTTTTGTCATGTGCGGGTCGAGGAACTGGCCTCCGAAGGAAAACGCGCTCCTTACAAGGTGTACTAGTGCCCAGAGGAAAAATATATGGCGCATCGGGAGTACCGGCTAGAAGACCCATTGTATCCAAGCACCTCGCATCCAAAGCAACATGGCAAATGCGTAAGTAAATTAAATTGGAAGAAGTGTCATTACGGCTAGAATAGTTGTACGCAAGGAAGCGATGAATGTAACGGAGTGCTAGATTATGAATGGCCTATCCTTTCGTCGCGCGCGGATCGTATACTGAACCTGCCAAGCCAGTAAGAGTTTCATAGCATACGTCACTGTCAAAATCAAACTTGAAAGTGGCTGTGGCGAATGTGATTAAATCTTTCCAAGTCGTTGCCAACAAACTCCAAGTAGCCATGTAAAACCTCATCGGTTGGAACCGAATACTTGTGGCCACGTCGATAGCGTTTGAAACGCTCTTCCAGATTGGTATGGTCGTTCGAAATGACACTGTTTCCTGAACTTGCCGCGAATGGTGGGGAATCTGGACGTTCGTTGTTCGAGTGGGATGAGGTGGGCTGGTCAGAAGGATATCCATGCTCAAAGTCCGGTTGTTCCATCGATGGGCTGTTCGTATGGAGATTAGCTCTGATGTTGTCTATAAAACCAAAAATCGGATGGAACATTAGTAGAGGGGCAATAGAGATAAAATCAGAATTTACCTCGGGTGTTTGATACGGCAGAGACGGATGCATGGGATGAGAAAAAGCAGCATCGTCGTGCATGGAACGAAAGGATGGTGATGGCCTCTTTGAGGACCTATCTTGCCGTGGCTGATCAGTATCGGTGGTATCTAGCATCGATTGTGAGGACGCGGCGGAAGGCATGGAGTGGAAGGAAGGGGAAGACGGTGTTGGCTGGCTACGCGGTGGTCGAAGGCGTGAAGACCCGACAGCCGCGTTGCTACCCGTTGAACGAGCAGACCGGCTAGTTGAGTGATCGGGGGCTGGTTTCTGGTCGTTCGGCTGAGTGGTGGCCGCCTGCTGCTGTTGCCTACGGCTGCAACATGGGGGAGGCACCGGAAGAGCGGGCTATGAGTCTGAATCGCTAGGCATGGCCACGAACTACGGTGTGCCATCCGACGATGGCCGACGAGCATTACGGGTGCTAGTGTTTGGGAGAGCCGGCGTGCTTGATCCCTTGTACGCACTATTGTTAAAGCAAGAGAAGGTTGTCATGGGTGAGGGCTGGTTGCTTGAGGGAACAACTGAAGAAGAAGAAGGGTAATAGTTTAGGTCTGAGAAACGTAAAAAAATTGAATTTGGAAGGGATTGTGATATCTTATCACAAGTGGGGCCCACAAAATCTCACAAAGCAACAAGATTGGGTTAAAATTTGACCGATTATGATAGAGAAATTTTAAAATTTGATTCTAATATTTGAATAGGGGCCGGCTATAGTGCACTAAATAAAAGGGAGATGTTAACTTGCTCCATGCTTGAAAAACCTGTACATAATCGATGCGAAATACGATCAGCAACAAGGGATATCAGACGATTTAATGCAAAGATAAAATAGAAAGAAAGAAAATAAATTAAGAAAAATTGTAACAAAAATAAACAAAATAAATTAAAAATGGGTTGCCTCCCATCCAGCGCTTATTTAACGTCGTTAGCTCGACGACCGGATTCAGACTACAGGTACTGCGACAAAAAGGAAGGGACGACCAAAGAAGGACTTCGGAAGAGGTGTTTAATCGGTCATTTTCCATGTCAATGACATAAAAATCTACCGCAAAAATAAGTCCGTTTACCTTCACCAAAACATTTTCAAGAAGTCCTTATGGGTATATCACGGACCGGTCTGCTAGCTGGATCGTCACTTTCGTATCCTTTAAAGGCTCAGCAGAAAGTGAGTTGTACAAAGAAAGAGGCATTACATTTATAGATGCACCTAAATCATACATTGTGCGTGTAATCCCAACCTTACCGATTTTGCAGGGAATAGCAAACATACCTTGGTCTTTCAATTTTGGTGGAAGCTTCCGTTGAAAAACTGTAGAGACGTGTTCCCCTAAATTTACTTTCTAGATTCCGATAAGTCGTCTTTTATTGGTGCACAGATCTTTCAAGAATTTGGCATATCGTGGTACATTTTTGATTACTTCTAGAAGTAGGATGTTAATTTCCACTTTCCGAAATTCATCTAGGATCTCTCTCTCTTCATCTTGTTTGTCGCGCTTCAACAACCTCGAAGGAAATGGAGGAGGAGTAGTGTAGGGAGATAGCACAGGAGGTGAATCGGATGTACCTTGCTTAGTGGGAGATGGTGCTTTCTCTTTTTCTTTCTTTTGAACTCATTTCTCTGTGACTTTTGGTTCGACTACGGTACCACTTCGAAGAGTGATTGCACTTACATTCTCTCTCGGATTTGACTCCATTTCAGAAAGAAGTCTTCCCTGCGACTCTAGTATCCCCACGATTTAAGCTAACTGGGTCATTTGTTTGTCCAAATCTTGTAGGTGGGCCTCAGTGCGAGTTTAAAACTTCTCTTGGGATATTTCCAACCGTTCAACGATGGATTCCAATGATGACTTCGGTTGTTGATATTGTTGTTGAATGGGCTGTCTCTGCTGATATGGTTGACTTTGCCTTTGATTTTAAGCATAACTGAAGTTCGGATGATTTTTCCAACCTGGATTATACAAGTTGGCGTTGGGGTTTTATTGTCTTTATGGAAGTCTTGGAAAATTTTCGATGGCATTCACTTGCACAGTGTCCTCTTCTTGAATAATCGAACAACAGTCTGTTGGATGCTCCAGACTCATACATATCCCGCAAAGCCTGGCTGCAATTCTTTTATCTGCAACAAAAGATTGAACAATATCAGCTAATTTATCAATTTTGTTTTCCAGCGAAACTGTACTTACCTCATGAACCCGTCGAGATGGTTCACTTGAAGGGTAAAATCATTGAGAGTTGGCGACCATAGTAGATATTAACGTTCTTGCCGCCGTTGGAGTCATGTTAACAAGAGCTCCTCCACTTGCTGCGTCTACTACTTTCATGTCCATGGGTGTTAAACCTTCATAAAAATAGTAGAAAAACGTTTGTTCAGACAATCCATGTTGCAGACAGTTTGCGCATAGCTTTTTGAAACGCTCACAGTAGTCATATAAAGATTCAGTATCCTTTTTTTGGATACTCAGGATACTTAGCCTTAGCTCGCTTACCTTAGCTGCTGGGAAAAACCTGTCAAGAAAAAGGCGAGCCATGTTAGTCCAAGTTGAAATCGAGTTGGAGGGTAAATCAAATAGCCAATCCTTAGCAATATCAACTAGAGAAAAGGGAAAGGCACGAAGTTTTATTTGATCTTCAGAGACTCCCTGTGGTTTTGTGCTTAAACAGACCATGTGAAATTCCTTTAGATGTTTATGTGGATTTTCACTTGGCAAACCGTGATAGATTGGTAAAAGGTGTATTAAGCCTGTCTTGATAGCGAATTGTGTCTCGCCATTCGGGAATGTTATGCACATCGGCTGGTTATCATCAGGGGCCGCAGTCAGTTGTCGAATAGTTTGGTCATTGTCTCACATCAGAACTGGTTCTTCGATTGTGTGGTCGAAATGTGATTCTGCTTCAGATGCTATTTCTAGATCATGTTCTAATCATTGTTGTGGCTGTCTTTGCTTCTTTTCCTGAAGTGTTTGGGGGTGTAGTCTTCGGGCGTTCGCTTCGATCTCCGGGTTATATTCTGCTTGTTCTTTCGGATTCCTCCTGGTCATAAATCAAACAAAAATAATCAATAACTTCGCCGTAGTCCCCGGCAACGACAACAATTTGATACGCGTCGTTCTCGCGTCAAAATAATTCATTCTTCTCAAATAATAAATAAAGGAATTCAAACGTAGTAAAAGAGAAGTAAGGGTCGATCCCACAGGGACTAAGAGAACTTCCTGATTTATGTTTGTTCAATCGGTGAGCCAAGAAGAAAGTTGAATACTATTTAAGTATGGTGGGAGTTTGTGAGTTAAGTAAAAATAATAAGAGATTGTAGACAAAATTTAAGAAACGGATTAAATATGGTAAAGATTAGCCTCAGGCTTTTGCTCTGACTCAGTTTCCTCGGATCAATGGAATAAGGATTTTTCACTTCGGGGTTCACGCCGGTTACTCGCCTACAAGGATCAATCCTTGTGACTGTGCCTTGTATACCGAATACCCAACTGCCATCTTTGATATCGATTTTGGAAATTGGTCTAATCAACAACAATGTTGTAGATCAAAAATAAATAAGTAAGCCGACCCGGACTATGTTGTTTCAATAATAGCTGATTCCGATCTCAGTTTCCTCTTAGCAAACAATTTTGCTAAGAGTGTTCCCAAGAAGTCGAATGTGCTTCAATAGCCGATCCTTCCTCCCACACATTTAAACAAAACAACATCCTGACCAACGTCAATCTTTGGTTTTGAAATCATTTTGATTTTGAAATTAAGTTTAGAAAACTAAGAGAGATACCCGGAATTGTTTAAGTGCTTTTTAATCCTCACGTTGGAATTGAGCCATTGCTTTAGCCCTTGGCTATGGAGAATTTAGCTAAGTATGATTATGGGGAAAATCATACTTAGCATTATAAAAGAAAAATAAATAAATAAACTTAAAGCAAGAACTAAGAAAAGAAATTTTTTTATAAAACTCTAAAAGTAGAAACAAAGCTAAGAATGAGAAAGTGAGATATGAGTTTGCCCAAATGGGGTATTTATAGTAGCCTAAAACCCTAAAAATAACCCTAAAGAGATAAAAGATAAATCCTTAATTATTTAAATTAATTACAAAAGATAATTCCAAAGTTTGAATTTAAAATTCGTCTGATAAGTTATCTGATATGCGACTGATAAGCTATCATTTCTTCTGACGTGGCGTCTTCTAGAAGCTGCTGACGTGGCGTCCAGTCAGACTTTCTTGCCCAGATTCATGCCCACTAATCCAGCCATGAATCCATAAAATCAAAAATTGCTCAATTTCAGTAGTTTAAGCAATATTCCTAGAATCTACTGTCCTGTATGGAAAATGAACAAAAATGCCCACATTAGCAACTTAAAACAATCAATCAATGAGTAATTAGAGATAGAATAATGCATAATTTAAGAACTAATCAAACAAAGAGCGGGGGTCCAAGAACCTATAGTAATTCATCGGAAGATCCTTGGCCAACTTGGCTAATTTATCCGCCACCCGATTACAATCTCGACTTGCCCACATAAACCGTACCTCACAATCCTTATTAAGAAGCAAACCAATGTGCGTTCTTAGAGAATAGTGAATTTGATCCAACTTCCCATCACTCAAACAAACAAATACCTCTTTACTATTTGTTTCTATGATAATACGTCAAAAATCTATCAACCATGCAGTCGCAAGACCCTTATAAACTCCCAGAGCTCCGCATCAAAAGCAGAGCAGATACCAATCTTCTTTGTGAAACTAAAGTGCCATCTCATATGCTCGTCTCTTCCCACTCCCCCACAAGACGCAAACTCATTATTAACATTCCGAGCTCCATCAGTATTAACTTTGATCCACCTGATTGGGGGTTGAGTCCAACGTTGGACATTATTCACATAACACGGACCAGCCCATATAACTGACTGCACAGTCAGCGCTCGTTTACATTCATCTCGCATTCGTAAACTTTGACGCTGGTTTCGCCGTAGCCACGTGTTCCATAGCAAACAACCAAACAACAGATCCCAATCCTCTTTGTCAACTGGAAAATAACCCAGCTCATAGAGATTCTTACCAATCCAAATTGCATATGTGTCAAGACCAAAAAATTCATTGACTTTATCTGGCTTCAAGAGCTGAATCCAAGTTGTCTGAATCTCAACACACTCCCTAAGAACATGTGAAACATCCTCTAGTAAACCACCGCACACCTTACAACTCTAATCATCCGCAATGTGCTGACGAACATGTTCTGCATTTTTCATGATTCTATTATTAAAAACAGTCCACATAAAGAACCTAATCCGCTGTAAACCCCTAAACTTTGAAATAAGATGCCAAACTCGATCATGTGTTGGAGCAATCGAACCTAATCCCCTGCATTTGTCATGATTCTATTATTACAAACAGCCTAGATGGTACAATATCATTAACATTATATTTCGCCCTCAAAGCTTGAGCTCAGAGCTTAGTCGGGCGAGAAACGAAACTGTGCGCTAGCTTCATCAGGAAAGCCGCATTCTGAAGACTGAGCCTGCGCAACCCCAGCCCTCCATTAACCACCAGCGTACAAACAGTTTCCCAATTCACCAAATGCAGTCCACCTTTATCATTCATATGACCCCGAATGAAGTTGCGAACCATTTGTTCTAATTCATCACAAACATTCTTAGGAAGCATAGTCTATTGCATAGTGTACATCGGTATAGCAGCTAACACAGACTTGGCTAAGATAATACGACCAACAAAAGATAAAGAATTTACCGTCCAACCTGAAAGCCTTTCAGATGTCTTCTGCAAAAGATATTGGTATGTTGCATTAGTCACACGGCCATGTAAAAGCGGAACACCCAAGTATTTGCCTAAGTTACTATCATACTGATAACAAAAAAGGCCGCTAATATCCTCTTGAAGATTCTACGAAACGTTGCCTGAGAAAAACATATTTGTTTTAGAGATGCTAATTTTTTGCCCTGAGCTGTTACAAAAATCATTGAGTACCAACTGAATTATATCAAGTTGTTCATAAGTAGCCTCAGCGAAAAGTATCAAGTCATCTGTAAAGAAAAGATGCGACACCTTAGGTCCTCTACGAGAAAATTGAAATGGCCTCTAAGTCCCTATCTCCACCTCCCGCTCAATCGCATGTGCTAGTCGCTCTATGCATAACAAAAACAAATAGGGCGAGATGGGATCCCCTTGCCGAACACCTCTTGTAGGCCTGAAGCTCGATGTTTTAGTACCATTCCATAGAATTTGTGTAGAAACAAACGATACCCCACTTATAACAACTGTACAAAAATTACTTGGTATACCCAACTCTGACAAAGTATCATCGATAAAGGACCATTCCAAGCGATCATAGGCCTTTTCCAAATCAACCTTAATGGCCATCCACCCCCTCCATCCCTTTTGAATACGCATCGAAGGAATAATCTCTTGGGCAAGAACAATATTGTCCATTATTGAACGTCCAGGGACAAAGCTTGTTTGGTTCTCCGAAACCCAATTTTCCATATGAGGCTTGAGGCGGTTAATCAAAACTTTGCTAAGGATTTTATACACCACTGTACACAAACTTATTGGCCAAAACTGCGCTATAGATTCCGGCAACTCCACCTTAGGGATAAGAACAAGCAAAGTTCTATTCAGATCTTGCATTACGGCCCCACTACTAAACATACCTTTGACGGTATGACAAACGACATCCCCTACAACACTCCAATTACGCTGGTAGAAAAAAGCATGAAATCCATCCACACCCGGGGTCTTTGAAGGCTACATTTGAAAATAGACATGTACTTAATTTAAGAAGTTGGGCAACAAAATCCACTATAATGTTCCACTCAAGACGATGCTTAATCATTTTCACCGCTGAATTAATTTCGAATGTGGTGTGAATAATCATTTTAAAGAGATATTCATGTATTTCTATTGAAAAATAAAAACATTGATTTTCATATACGGAACTTTCATGCCGTAGAATTAAGTCATCCCTTTAAAGTTAAAAGTTGAAGAACAAAATTAAGACATTGAAAATAGACAGTGGGGTTCCATATAATAGAGCATCATATTGTATGTTTGCATAGTTCATAGTAGATTCACATATGGTAACATTGATATATTACGAAATGAGCATATTAGAGCTAAGGTTTTGTTTATGATGTGGGGTAGGATGCTTGCATTGCTATGCCACAAAGACTTTCCTTTGCATCGACATCTCTTTGCATCCTAATGTAGCCTTGTTCACCCCAGCTAGTGCCCCACGAGTTCTTCACCAACCAATACCTAGTAAAAGAGGATCAAGTTATCCGTGACCACTGACAATCCCATATCAGAAACTAGCGTTGTGAGGATCTCTATTCAAGTATCAAATGGTCGCAAAGGTAGATATATAACATGTCATAAGGAAAAGACTTGCTATAAAGACAAAGAAAATGTGACACAAAGGCATAAAATATGTAAAATAGAGGTAGAGAAAAGCACAACAATATTTGTGAAGAATAGGATTAAAATTTTAAAAATAACAAAGAAAAAGGGAGACCGACATTGAAATACGAAATCAAAGGGGAATATGAGTCACGGTGGTTGGCGACCAACACCAACCAGGGACGGAGATAGGATCAAACATTAGGAGGGGCAAGAATCTATTAAACCTTTAATAGAAAGTTTAGCGAACCGTTCAGAGAAAGTTCGTTTCTGTTCGTTTATTTATTAAACAAATGAACATAAACGGGATTTTTTGTTTGTTTAATTAAATCAACTAACACGAACACAAGGCACCTTCTCTCATTTACGTTCATGAACGTTCAGTAATTCGTTCATTTATGTTCGTTTGATTATATTCGCTTAAATTTATTCACACATGTCCATTTACATTTATTATTTTTCATAATAAATGTTAAATTTAAAAATTTAAAAACATATTAAAAATATGAAATAAAAAGAAAAAAAAATTAAACAGCACTCAATCTACGGGACTTCAGACTTCTTAAGAAAAAAATTAAACAATACTCAATGATCGTTGCGGTCATTTGCGTTCGTTTATGTTTGTTTATCATTTTAACAAACGGACATGAACAGAAACGAACAAGCTACATTCCTTAAAAAACAAACGCGAACAAGAAATTATGTTCTGTCAGTTGTTCGTGTTTGTTCATTTGTTTGATTAAAGTTAAACGAACGATATACATATATATTTCTTCACATTTTTCATATGCGATATACATATATCATGCAAAGTTGAGGGACCCGATTCGAACTTGAAACTCGATCCACTAATTACTAAAAGTTTTGAGTTATTCGAAGTTTCATTTTATATCTAAAACTTTATTTAAAATTTTTTGAGTCGAGTCGAGTTATAGTTCAAGGACCAAATTCTACATTAACCTTTTGTGTAAATGTGCAACATCATCATTTTGTTTAGAGGTCGTGAACAAATAAGTGGTCATATTTTAACTTTTCATGGTTGGGTGAGAAAAAGAAAAAGTTGCACATAATTCAGTGACTAATTGTCTAATTTGCCCATTTTTTAATATAAAAACTAATTTTCAATTTAACAATGAATACTAATCTTGTTCGAACAATATTTTCACATCTCTTTATTATGAATTGACATACATGACTCAATTTAAGAAACTCAATAACCTCAAACCCTAACCTTAAATCTTTCTATGCCCAACACTAAAAAAATCAAATTCTAAGCGCCAACCTTAAATTCTAAATTATCAACCCCAAACCCTTAGAGATAAACCATACACCAAATGCTCTAAAACATAATCCCAAGCCCTTAAACCCTAAATAAAATTTTTTCATGTTAGAGCATAAATAGGATGGCGATTTCTACTCTAATACATCAAAGACAAAAAATTAATTGGTTAAGTAATATATTGAGTTCCTTTAGAATCGTCGTTAAAGAAATTCTAAAAGTATCAAAGTGGCACTTTAGTTATAGTTCAAGGGCCAAATTCTACATTAACCATTCGGTTAACGTGCCACAGCATCATTTCGTTAAGAGATTATGAATGAGCGATCATATTTTAAGTTTTCTTGGTTGAACGAGAAAAAAGAAAGCTTGCACATATTACAGTGACTAATCATCTAATTTAATCATTTAAAAAAATTAATTTTCATTTTAATAATTAATTATTTAGTTTTAAAAGTTTAGAGTTCATTTATGTTAAATTGATCATGCAGAAAAAAATCTCGAGTGCTAATATTAAAAGTTTGTAAAATTCGAATATCAAACATTGTCTGAACAATATTTCACATTTTCTTTATCACGAATTGAAATACACGTACTTGCTTTAAGAGGTTTGGCAACAAAATCCGCTCTAATGTTCCGCTCGAGATGGTGCTTAATCATTTTCCACCTCTTAACTAATTTTGAATGTGGTGTGAATAATTGTTTTAGAAAAATATTCATGTATTTTTATTGAAAAATAAGAATGTTGATTTTTATATTCGAAACTTCCATGTCGTAGAATTAAGTCATCCGTTTAACACCGCAAAAGCATAAAATAAACAAAAAGCCTTCCCAGCCAGACTGAAAGCTATAACTCCCTCCTGTAACACAACCAATCCAAAACTATATTCTCGAAACTCCCAGCCAATGAGGAAACTAGCACCAACACTAGCTTTCCAAAAAGAAGACTACAAACACACACCTACACCCACCGAACACTACTCCCTTAACCACCTGCACAGGTCACTAATCGCCAAAATTTTGCTACTCTGACCCTTTCACAAGCTTGCTACCTAGCACAAGAAAAAGTCTCTACCTAACAAGAAAACCAACGACAACACCACCTTAGGGCAAGCACATAATCCCTCTTCGCACAAAGATTTAAAAACAAAGCCAATACTCCCTAGCTACCTGAACACATTTTGCCTTAAGCAACACCGCACCCATTCAATGAAGCGAGCACCTCAGATAAAACACACCATACGACAATCTGAAACCTCAAACGATAACACCAAATCTTAATCATTTTCACTGCTGAATTAATTTCGAATGTGGTGTGAATAATCGTTTTAGAGAGATATTCATGTATTTTTATTAAAAAATAAGAACATTTGATTTTCATATTCGGAACTTCCATGTCGTAGAATTAAGTCATCCGTTTAAAGTTGAAGAAGAAAATTAAGACATTGAAAACAGACATTGGGGTTCCATATAATAGAGCATCATAGTGTATGTTTGCATAGTTCATAGTAGATTCACATATAGTACATTGATATATTTACTAAATGAGCATATTAGAGCTAAAGTTTTGTTTATGCAGTGGGGTAGGATGCTTGCATTGCTATGCCACAAAGACCTTCCTTTGCATCAACATCTCTTTGCATCCTAATGTAGCCTTGTTCACCCCAGCTAGTGCCCCACGAGTTCTTAACCAACCAATACTTAGTCCCATCATAATCCTCCCCGTATCCAACAGCCGTCACTCCATGATCCAGCTGCGTGCCACAGGATCCCGTAAATACTCCACCGGAGTAGAACTGGAACTCGAACCCGCTGGCATCGATGGCAACCGAAACAGGTTGGTTCGCAACAGCCTTCTGCAGTGCATCTTCACTATTGGCGGGCACATCTTGGAAGCCATTTATGGTAGCTGCATGGTTGGCTTCCTCCTTGGCATTGCATGTGCCATCAACTCCCGTGTAGGGGTAGTTGGATTCGGTTGTTAGGCCTTTGTTCTTCTGGATGAATTGGAAGGCATCGTCCATTAAACCACCTTGGCAGCCTTGATCCTCACCTTCGGTGTCGCAGTCGACCAGTTCTTGCTCAGACAAGGAAATCAACGTACCTGTTGTTAGCTTGGTAACCCCTTCCATGGCTGCCACAGCGGAAAACGCCCAACAGCATCCTGAGATCGATAGTTTCAGAATTAGAACATTCACAAAAGAAAAAGTTTAAGAAGCTGAATAATACTGTATTTCAAGAGTATAAGAGATTAGAGCAGACCGCATTGGCCTTGGTCCTTGACAGGGGTAACAGCTCCTTTCTTTCTCCAATCCACAGTAGAAGGCAATGCGGTGACGTTTTCGTATATGAAAGTAGTAGCCTTGTTGGAACACATGTGACCCTTGAACCCCTTCCGAGAAGCAGTGAACTCTTGGTTTGTTAGATCTGCGAACTGATTGACAGCAAGGCTGTAAGGCTTGTTATTGGCGTTGTTGAAAGAGTCAATGAGTGCCACGTTTTGTTTGAAAATGTTGAAACGCTTGTGCCTCTCATTGTTGTCACTGTAAACTCGTCCAAATTGGGACATCCATTGTCGATGCCTCTCGTACATTGATGCATCTTCAAGACTTGTGCGGGAGGTGGCTCCACCTTCACAGACTAAATTCGCAACCACTAATACTATCAAGGCCAAATATGTGAATTGCTGTTGCAGCTGGTTTTTGGAACCCATTCTGAGAATAAGACTTTGCTGGGATTGGGAAAATTAATGGTTGGATGAATGAGAAAAAGGATGATGAATCCTCCCACTTATATACTCTATTATCTATTCTTGCCTATCTCCGTGCCCTGCAAACTCTTCTCAATGGTAATTGTCTTGATCATTTGATCAGGCACACCGACTGTGATGATTATATAGTCCAAAACTTTGGTCAAATCTTGGTTTTGGTCCTTTTACTATGCCTTTCGGATACAAGTACCAAACGGCAAACACTAGGAAATAGGTTTAACAAAAACTGTATGGACTCCAATCAACAGCTTTTCCAGTAATAAACTACAACCAAAACAGCAATGATATCATATCTGCATGCTGTAAGAGCTTCCGCAGTTCATTCACCCTTGAAATGTTTCATGTCTATAGTCATAAATACCAGCACATTAATATTACTACACAATAAATAATGTTAGAATGGGTGTTTTTGTTAAAAATTTGGCACCGACTGATTAATGCTTAAATTATGCATTATTTTATCTCTAATTACTCCTTGATTTATTGTTTTAAGTTGCTAATGTGGGCATTTTTGTTCATTTTCCATGCAGGACAGTAGATTCTAGGAATATTGCTTAAACTGCTGAAATTGTGCAATTTTTGATTTTTTGGATTCATGGCTAGATTAGTGGGCATGAATCTGGGCATGAAAGTCTGACTGGACGCCACGTCAGCAGCTTCTAGAAGACGTCACGTCAGCAGCAACGATAGCTTATCAGCCGCATATCAAATAACTTATCAGCCATATTTTAAGTTCAAACTTTGGAATTATCTTTTGTAATTAATTTAAATAATTTGGGATTTATCTCTTATCTCTTTAGGGTTATTTTTAGGGTTTTAGGCTGCTATAAATACCCCATTTGGGGCAAACTCAAAAATATCTCATATCTCATATTCTCATTCTTAGCTTTGTTTCTACTTTTAGAGTTTTATAAAATTCTTTCTTTTCTTAGTTCTTGCTTTAAGTTTTTTTATTTATTTTTCTTTTATAATGCAAAGTATGATTTTCCCATAATCATACTTAGCTAAATTCTCCATAGCCAAGGGCTAAAGCAATGGCTCAATTCCAACGTGAGGATTGAAAAACACCTAAACAATTTCGGGTATCTCTCTTAGTTTTCTAAACTTAGTTTCAAAATCATAATGATTTCAAAACCAAAGATTGACGTTGGTCAGGATGTTGTTTTGGTTAAATGTGTGGGAGGAAGGATCGGCTATTGAAGCACATTCGACTTCCTGGGAACACACTTAGCAAAATTGTTTGCTAAGAGGAAACTGAGATCGGAATCAGTTAGTATTGAAACGACATAGTCCGAGTCGGCTTTACATAAACTGAGATCGTTAATATCTACTATGGACGCCAACTCGCAATGATTTCACTCTTCTAGTGAACCATCTCGACGGGTTCACGAGGTACGTACAGTTTTGCTGGAAAACAAAATTGATAAATTAGCTGATATTGTTCAATCTCTCGTTGCAGATAAAAGAATTGCAGCCAGGCTTTACGGGATATGTACGAGTCTAGAGTATCTGACGGACTGCTGTCCGATTATACAAGAAGATGACATTGCGCAAGTGAATGCCATAGGAAATTTTCCAGGACCTCCACAAAGACAGTACAACCCCAACACCAACTCGTATAATCCAAGTTGGAAAAATCATCCGAACTTCAGTTATGCTCAAAATCAAAGGCAAAGTCAACCATATCAGCAGAGACGACCCATTCAACAACAATATCAACAACCGAAGTCATCATTGGAATCCATCGTTGAATGGTTGGCAATATCCCAAGAGAAGTTTCAAACCCGCACTGAGGCCCACCTACAAGATTTGGACAAACAAATGACCCAGTTGGCTCAAACAGTGGGGAGACTGGAGTTGTAGGGAAGACTTCCTTCTCAAATAGAGTCAAATCCGAGAGAGAATGTGAGTGCTATCACCCTCTGAAGTGGAACCATTGTCACACCTGAAGTCCCAGAAGAGAGTGTCGGACGGTCCAAGAAAGTGAAGGAAAAGCCACCCTCCGACGTCCAAGGAACATCTTCATCGCCACCACCACCTCCTCCTCCTCATGAAATCGCACCACCCTTCCCATCAAGATTGATGAGGCATGACAAGAAAGCCGAAGAGAAGGAAATCTTAGAGGTGTTCCAAAAAGTACAAGTCAACATACCTCTCCTAGAAGTAATCCGACAAGTGCCAAGGTATGCCTGATTTCTAAAGGAGCTTTGCACCACAAAGAGGAGACTGACTGGTCACGAGAAGGTAAACCTGGGAGAACATGTCTTAGCAGTATTTCAGCGAAAGCTTCCACCAAAGATGAAAGACCAAGGTATGTTCGCTATACCTTGCAAAATAGGTAATGTTTTAATTAAACGTGCAATGTGCGACTTAGGAGCTTCAATTAACGTTATGCCCCTTTCTGTTTATAAAATTATTACTAACGAACCTTTGAAGGAAACAAGAGTAACTATCCAGTTGGCTGATCGTTCTATTATATATCCGGAGGGACTGCTTGAAAATGTCTTAGTGAAAGTCGATGTTCTGATTTTTCCTGTCGACTTCTATGTCATCGACATGGAAAACGATAGGACAAACACTTGCTCTAAGGTACTTTTAGGCTAACCCTTCCTAAGCACCGAGCATACAAAGATTGATGTGAGAAGCGGTATATTAACAATGGAATTTGATGGTGAGGTCGTAGAATTTGACGTTTATAAAGCAATGAAATACCCAGATCAAGTAGAAAGAATTAATTCTGTCGATATTATTGATCCTTTAGTTGATGAATTTATTGAAACTAACTTTTTCGATAATTTTTACAAGGATTTTAAACTTTTCCACAGAGAGGAAGAAAGGGAGTTTGAACATATTTTATCTATCAATTCCGGAGCACTTGAAATATGCCTTTTTGGGAGAAAATGGAACCTTACCGATGATAATCTCAAACAAGTTGTCCGAAGAAGAAGAGAATGCACTAGTGAAGGTATTGCGCACGTACAAGGAAGCCATAGGATGGACTATTGTCGATATTAAGGGACTTAGTCCCTCGACTTGTATGCATAAGATTAAAACGGAAGAAGGAGTGAAACCCTCTAGACAAGGACAACGCCGTTTAAACCAACCAATGATGGTACCTAAAAAGACCGGAGTGACAGTGGTCCAAAATTCTGAAGGAGAGTTAGTCCCAATGCGTGTACAAAATGGATGGAGAGTCTGTATCGACTACAGGAAGTTGAACTCTCTGACTAGAAAATATTATTTTCCCCTTCCCTTTATAGATCATATGATTGAGAAATTAGCTGGTAAAACACATTATTGTTGCCTTGATGGTTTTTTAGGTTTTTTCCAAATTCCAGTTGCGCTAGAAGACCAAGAGAAAACAACTTTTACTTGCCCGTTCGGTACATATGCATATTGACGGATGCCTTTTGGCCTTTGTAATGCACCGGCCATTTTCCAGAGATGTATGCTGAGTATTTTTTTCTGACTATGTGGAGAAGGGCATCGAAGTCTTCATGGATAACTTTACGGTATACGGTAGTTCTTTTAATGAGTGTCTTAGTAATTTAACTAATGTGCTTAATAGATGCCTAAAATTTAATCTTGTTTTGAATTATGAAAAATGCCATTTTATGGTTGATAAAGGATTAATTTTGGGAAATATTGTGTCGTCTAATGGAATTGTTGTTGATAAGGCCAAGACCGATATTATATGCTCACTACCTTACCCCACATCTGTGAGAGAGATTCATCCTTTTCTTGGCCATGCAGGTTTCTACCGAAGATTTATTAAAGATTTTTCAAAGTTGGGGCGACCGTTGTGTGAGCTGTTACAAAAAGATAAAGTCTTCGACTTTAATCTTAAGTGCAAAGATTCGTTCGATGTACTTAAAGAAAAATTGACCACGGCACCGATTGTCAAAGCACCAAATTGGGAATATGATTTCGAGCTTATGTGTGACGCATCTGATACGAGCGTTAGAGCTGTTCTTGGACAAAGAATCGGCAAAGAACCACACGTTATCGGCTATGCTTCAAGGACTCTAGACTCGGCTTAGAGAAATTACTCCACAACAGAAAAAGAATTACTTTCTATTGTTTTTTCTTTAGAAAAATTTAGGTCTTATTTTCTTGGAACTAAAGTGATTGTTTTTTTTCTGACCATGCAGCTTTGAAGTACCTTATGAGCAAAAAGGAGGCGAAGCCAAGGCTTATCCGATTGATCTTGCTTTTACAAGAATTTAATTTGGAAATTAAAGACAAGAAGGGAAGCGAGAATCTCGTAGCTGATCATTTAAGTCGCATTCCTATTTCTACAGCCGACCCACCAATTAGCGATACATTTGATGTTGGCGCAGAAAGTGGTTCCATAGTTCGCAGACATGGTAAATTACTTGGTCACATGTAAATTACCCTTAGACTTACCTAGATCTGGAATTAATCAACTAAAGCGGGAGTCCCGATATTATATTTGGGATGATCCTTATTTATGGAAGCACTGTTTGGATCAGGTAATTAGGCGATGTGTCGCTGAGGAAGAGGTAAATTCTATCCTAGACTTTTGCCATTCTTATTCATGTGGCGGTCACTTTGGACCAAAGCGAACTGCCCATAAAATTTTAGAATGTGGTTCCTTTTGGCCTACTATATTCCATGACGCTTACTTATATTGTAAATCATGTGATAAGTGTCAACGTGTAGGTAATTTAAGCCAAAGGAATGAATTACCTCAAAATCCGATTCACGTCTGTGAGATTTTTGATGTGTGGGGAATCGATTACATGGGTCCCTTTACTTCTTCATTTGGAAATTTTTATATCATTCTTGCAGCTAATTACGTTTCCAAATGGGTGGAAGCTAAGGCTACCCGAAATAATGATGCTAGAACCACTATTAATTTTTTGAAAAATTCTATCTTTTCTAGGTTTGGCACACTACGAGCGATAATTAGCGATCGAGGAACCCATTTAATCAACAAGGTAATTGACGCGCTCATGAAAAAGTTCGGAGAGACTCAAAGAATTACCACTGCTTACCATCCACAGACCAACAGACAAGCGGAAGTGTCAAATCGCGAGATTAAAGCAATTCTTGAGAAGATTGTAAAATCGGATCGTAAAGATTGGAGTCTCAAGTTGTCTGACGCGTTGTGGGCGTACCGGACGACTTATAAAGGTCCTATTGGGATGTCACCGTATCGACTCATTTTCGGTAAGCCATGCCATTTGCCGGCTGAATTGGAGCATCGAGCCTTTTGGGCAGTTAAGCATTGTAACATGGACATGGAAGCAATTGGAGAAGTGCGAAAGCTACACATCCAAGAATTAGAGGAAATTCGACGAAACGCTTATGAAAACGCTCAAATATTTAAAGAGAAGACGAAAGGATTCCACGATCGAAGAATATCCTTTAAATTATTTACAATTAACCAAAAGGTTTTGTTGTTTAATTCAAAACTAAAACTTTTTACAGGCAAACTTCGATCGAAATGGCTCGGCCTATTTACGGTAACTCAAATTTTTCCTCATGGCGCAGTGGAGATAGAAGACAATTCTGGAGCTCGATTTAAAGTAAACAGCTAGAGGTTGAAGCCGTATTATGAGAATGCTCCGGTAGGATTAGCTGAGGAGATCGAATTAGAAGAACTTACGCTTTAAAATTGGCTCGTCAAGCTAACGACGTTAAATAAACGCTGGATGGGAGGCAACCCATTTTTAATTTAATTTGTTTATTTCTTTTTCTTACAATTTTTCTTAATTTATTTTCTTTCTTTCTAATTTTTCATTAAATCGTTTACTATCCCTTGTTGGTGATTGTATTTCGCATCGATTATGTGCAGGTTCTTCAAGTATGGAGCAAGTTAGCATCTCCCTTTTAATTGGTGCACTATAGTCGGCCCCTATCCAAATATAGAATCAAATTTTAAAATTTCCATATCATAATCGGTCAAATTTTGACCCAATCTTGTTGCCTCGTGAGATTATGTGAGCCCCACTTGTGATAAGATATCACAATCCCTTCCAAATTCAATTCTTTTACGTTCCTCAAACCTATACTATTACCCTTCTTCTTCTTCAGCCGTTCCCTCAAACCAACCAGCCCTCACCCACGACAACCTTCGCTTACTTCAACAATGGTGCGCATAAGGGATTAAGCACGCCAGCTCCCCCAAACACCTGTACCCATAATGCTCGGCGGCTGTCGTCGGATGGTACCACCGTAGTTCATGGTCGTGCCTAGCGATTTAGACTCACAGCCCGCTCCTCCGCCATCTCCCCCATATCACAACCGTAGGCAGCAGTAGCAGGCGGCCACTACTCCGCCGAATGACCAAGAACCAGCCCTCGATCACTCAACTGGCCGGTCTGCACATTCGATGGGCAGCAACGCGGCTGCCAGGTCTTCACGTCTTCGACCACCGCGTAGCCAGCCGACACCGTCGTCCTCTTCCTTCTACTCTATGCCTTCCGCCGCGTCCTCACAGTCGATGTTAGATACCACCGATGCTGACCAACCACGACAAGACAGATCCTCAAGGAGGCTATCACCGTCATTTCATTCTATGCATGGAGATGTTGTGTTTTCTCATCCCATGCATCCGTCTCCACCGCATCAAACACCTGAGGTAAATTCTGATTTTATCTCTGTTGTCCCTCTACTAATTTTCCATCCGATTTTTGGCTTTATAGACACCCTCAGAGCTAATCTCCACACGAACAACACATCGATGGAACAACCAGACTTTGAGCAAGGATATCCTTCTGACCATCCCGCCTCATCCCACTCGAACAATGAACATTCGGATTCCCCACCATTCGCGGCAAGTTCAGGAAACAGTGTTATTCTGAACAACCACACCAATCAGGAAGAGCATTTTGAATGCTATCGACGTGGGTGCAAATATTCAGTTCCAACCGAAAAGGTTTTACATGGCTACTTGGAGTTTGTTGGCAACGACTTGGAAAGATTTAATCACATTCGCCACCGCCACTTTCAAGTTTGTAAGTATATTCCTCCCCAAACTCTAGAAAGTTTGCATTTGCGTGAGTCTGTCATGCAGTTCTTTGATGCAATTGGATGGACAACTTATCCAGAAATTAGATGTAACACGTATTATGAACTGGTTTTTGAGTTTTATGCCACGTTTTCATTTGATAAAAGTTGTGTTATTTTTGTTCACTCTCCTGATGCCGTATCCTTTCGACTGCTTGGTCAGTATTTTTCAATGTCAATCACGAAATTTAATTTTTATATGGGATACGTGATAGATGTCACGGATCCTGGGTATTTAACTACTTTACTTGAGATTTCGCAGGATTTTGGCAGTAACATATGCTATGAAACTCTTACTGGCCTGGCGAGCTCAGTATACGATCCACGTGTAATGAAAGGATGGGCCATTTATAATCCAGCACTCTGCTACATTTATTGCTTCCTTGCGTACAGCTATTCTGGCCGTAATGACACTTCTTCCAATTTAAGTAAGGTCGAACTTTTCTTTTTATGGTGTATGGAAGTCGGTATTAAGGTAAATTTAGGCTTTTGGTCTGCCTATGCCTTTGAGCGTGTTGCGCGGACTAATCGCACACTTATTCTTGGTCCTTATATCACACACCTTGCATCTCGTCTTTTCCCTCTAAAATTTGACCCTTCACAGTTTACTTACGCATTTGCCATGGATGCTTTGGATGCGAGGTGCTTGGATACAATGGGCCTTCTAGCCGGTACTCCCGTTGCGCCATATATTGTTCCTTCGGGCACTAGTGTACCTCGTAATGAGCGTATTTTCCTTCGGAGGCCAATTCCTAGACTCGTAAAGGACAACAATCTGCAGCCGGATGTTAACGAGAGCCTGAATTCCATTGAAACCAATATTGCCGAAATCTTATCATTCTTTCGCCCGGGCATATATCATCGAGGACATGGGCGTGGGCGTGGCCGACATTAATCAGGGAGTATTTCACCCTCTCTCTCTTGTACTTTATTTTTCCATAATGGGAAATTATGATTAAGTGAGGGGTGGAATTAGAAATCAAATTGACTCTCACTTATGCTTTGCGATTGAAATTAAGTTGTTTCTTGATTAGAGTTGTTGATGACCTTGGTTGCTAGTCTCTTGTATGATTTAATTTCTTTGCATTTCTTTGTGAATTCAATCTTGTTCTTGTTGAATTTAGGATGCATGATAGCATGGCATTACTAATTTATGTAAGTTTTTCTTGGTCATTTCATGAATTTGTTGATTGAATTGGATGCATGACTTAGTTCAATAGACCTTCGTGTGAGTTTTGCTCCTAATGAGCATATATTTTTATTCTTGCTCTTTGTTTCAATTGAGTGTGCCAAACTAATTGATTGCGTTCTAGAACTTATAACTCGATGCTTGTTGAGACTACACATTTTGATTATGATACTCTAATATGATAGAGGCATTAGGATTAAACCAACTTCTCATACCAAACAAAATAGCCTACCCTTTTATTTATTTTCCATCTAGTGAACCATTTTTGAGCTTTTAATCATTTTCTTTATTTACCGTATCATTAAGCCAAGCCTATTTTAGTTTTGTTTTCCTTTCAATTATTTTTGTCACCCTTTTTCAGGACAAGTTGAGGTTATTCCAAAGCGAAAAAAGAGAAAAAAATCAGATTCGAAAAGAAAAAAACTGTGCAGAAAAATAAACAGTGCAGAAAAAAACACTGTGCAGAAAAATAAATCAGTGAAGTTTGATTCGAACAGTGCAGGAAAGTACAACGCAGAAAAATTGCACAACCGTGCAATGCAGTTCGAATATACTGTGCTATTCGAACAGTGAAAAAAAAGCATAAAAATAGAAAAAAAAATGGGATAGTTCGAATGAAAAAAATATTGATTTCTTCTCCTCTCTTCAAATAAATTCTTTGGAATAATTTTACTTGCCTTGACTTTTTAAACCTCATTTTCGGCCTTTTATCCTACCCGAACCTTAACCCCGTTACAACCCATTTTAAGTCCTCTTGATTTTGCATCATTTTTATATTATGTAATGGATATTAGATCTAGTTACAAGCCTATGGTAATGAGTTGATTAGTTTAGGCTTGAGCGATTCTCTTACCCGAAACCTTTGAGCGAAATGAGTGAACCAATGTGAGGAGCTAAGTCTTGTATTCTTTGAAATTGGTAGACGATTGAAATGCCTTGGTTATTTACACTTAATTGATTATGCCATGGTTGATTGATCTTGAATTTCAACATTTACTTGATTTAGTTTACTTTAGAAATCTTGGAAATTCTTTGAAATTGGAGTTGGCAACTTAAGGTTTTTAGCATGATAATTGAGAAATGCTTGAGGACAAGCATTGAATAAGTGAGGGGGATTTGCTTAGTGCTTAAATTATGCATTATTCTATCTCTAATTACTCTTTGATTGATTGTTTTAAGTTGCTAATGTGGGCATTTTTGTTCATTTTCCATGCAGGACAGTAGATTCTAGGAATATTGCTTAAACTGCTGAAATTGTGCAATTTTTTTATTTTCTGAATTCATGGATGGATTAGTGGGCATGAAAGTTTGACTGGACGCCATGTCAGCAGCTTCTAGAAGACGCCACGTCAGCAGCAACGATAGCTTATCAGCTGCATATCAGATAACTTATCAGCCAGATTTTAAATTCAAACTTTAGAATTATCTTTTGTAATTAATTTAAATAATTTGGGATTTATCTCTTATCTCTTTAGGGTTATTTTTAGGGTTTTAGGCTGCTATAAATACCCTATTTGGGCTTCTACTTTTAGAGTTTTATAAAATTCTTTCTTTTCTTAGTTCTTGCTTTAAGTTTTTTTATTTATTTTTCTTTTATAATGCTAAGTATGATTTTTCCCATAATCATACTTAGCTAAATTCTTCACAGCCAAGGGCTAAAGCAATGGCTCAATTCCAACGTGAGGATTGAAAAGCACCTAAACAATTTCGGGTATCTCTCTTAGTTTTCTAAACTTAATTTCAAAATCAAAATGATTTCAAAACCAAAGATTGTTGTTGGTCAGGATGTTGTTTTGGTTAAATGTGTGGGAGGAAGGATCGGCTATTGAAGCACATTCGACTTCCTGGGAACACACTTAGCAACATTGTTTGCTAAGAGGAAACTGTGATTGGAATCAGTTATTATTGAAACGCATAGTCCGAGTCGGCTTTACATAAACATTTTTTATCTACAACATTGTTGTTGATTAGATCAATTTCCAAAATCGATATCAAAGATGGCACTTGGGTATTCGGTATACAAGGCACAGTTACAAGGATTGATCCTTGAAGACGAGTAACCGACGTGAATCCTGAAGTGAAAAATCCTTTTTCCAATGATCTGAGGAAACTGAGTCAGAGCAAGAGCCCGAGGCTAATCTTTACCATATTTAATCCACTTCCTAAATTTTGTCTACAATCTCTTATTATTTTTACTTAATTCACAAACCCCAACCATACTTAAATATTATTCAACTCTCTTCTTGGCTCAGCGATTGAACAAATCTAAATCAGGAAGTTCTCTTAGTCCCTGTGGGATCGACCCTTACTTCTCTTTTACTATGTTTGAATTGCTTTATTTATTATTTGAGAAGAATGAATTATTTTGACGCGAGAACGACGTGTGTCACCGGCATTTTACACGTAACGGTTAATAGTGTTAACTATTTAACGGCGTGGAGAAACCAAAGCATGCCAAATTAAGGTACATGATTAAATCTCTAATTTCCGCATAGTATGGTAGGGATCAGAACCAGAATTTGTCCCAAATGTTCTATGTCCATTTTGAGCACTCATTGTTTTGAGTGCAGCTGCAGGTCAGTTGTATTGCATTTGGAAACATGGAGGAGCCTGATTTTGTATTCAAATACCCTCCCATAAATCAAACAAAAAAAAATGCTATCTCACCGAGCCGTTTCCTTCCTATGACAGGCCAACATCAAGCCCTTCTTGTATATAAACAGGCAAAGTAATGTTCAAACTATAATCCCTTCACAATCTAAAAATTATTAACCTATTAAAACTTATATATATACACGATACTCACAAATGATTATAATATCAAAATAAAACAAATCACAAGCAATCTATTAAATCTTGATATAACAACAACGATTATATAAATATAGTCTTTTCATATTAATTTTGATGCATTGATTTCATATATTATATAAATTTCGAAATAATGACAAAGGTTACATAAATATTATCTATTCATATAGAGTAGTACTTTGATGCATTAATAATTTATTCATATAATTTTTTAAAGGGTAAACTACCGTGATGGTCACTTTCGTTTAGTAAATGTTCACTTTTACTCACCAATTTCAAAAAAACTAACATTATGGCCATTTACGCTTTCGTTTTTTAAGCAGTTAGTCACTCGGGGTGTTAATTGTCGTTACAGAACTGACGACGTGCTTACTTGGCCCATATATTTTTAGTTTTAATAAATCAAAATTTGACTTTTATTTAGGTTAATTTAAACCTTTAGATTTTGACTGAAAGACTCTAACATTGAACGTTGTCGTTATTTTTCCTTTAAAAATTCATTTCATGTGATTTTGTTTGAGATTACTTTAGTCAACCATGAACAGATTTTGTTGTATCGATAAATTGTTGGGAATTGTGGTTCCGATTGTTGTTTATAATATTTATCCTTGAAATTTTATGTGTTTAGGGTCATCTACGAATTATAGATTGCATTCTAAAAGAGATGAGGAAGAGAAGAATTTGGTTTCCAAACGAACAGGTTTGGAAAAGTTAGTGAGATTAAAGCTTCAAAAATAAAGTGGATTATATTTTGGATGGAGATTAGATGAGGCTGGTTTTGGTTTGTGTAGGGGTTACTGGATGTTTTTGTTGTATTTAGGTTGATACGATTATGGTCCATGGTAGTGGAGAAGGTTGTGCTGAACATGTATAGTAGAATTGGTTCGTTTGGAGTTGCTGGACTCATTTAGTTATGTCTGATATTGTACATCATGAGTTTCTTTGGTGAATGGTTTTCTCTGTAAGTTGGGTTGTTTTTGTCACGCTCTACCTAGTGGTGAAGGTTATTATTATGCTCATTTAGGCTGGAGATTCAACCGTGAACAGGTTTTGTTGTATTGATGAATTGTTGGGAACTGTGCTTCCTATTGTTGTTTATTGGATTTATTCTTGAATTTATGTGTTTAGGGTCACCAGAAAATTATAGATTGCATTCTAAAAGAGACGAGGAAGAGAATAATTTGGTTTCCAAACGAACATTCGTTAAAAGCATTCTCTTACAACAATTCCTTTGGGCTGTTGTCACGATCCTTTTGTTCATGGTAAACCGTTCTTACAACTTCTCTTGTATTCTTTATTTTAATATGAGATATTGAGAAATCGTTTTCTTTTAAGAAGAATATCATATTATCACACTTACGAGGATCCTTCACAAAGGTTAAGGAAGATGCAATTTTGATGACTATTTTAGGGGAGAAGTTATGTTTCTAAATTAAGTGATCAATTAAAGGAAAGGAAGATATTAATTCATGGGTGGCCGAAGAGGAGAAGAAAACAACATTGGTGGAATAAAAAGATATGGGTTTTTGAAAATGAGATGATTTATTGAGAGATCTTGAGATTAGAGATCTGATACTAGAGAGTGCCATTTTTTAGGTATTAATAGTCTAGATTCGTTGAACTTCTTATAGCATAACAAATAGAATTTACAAGGATTGAAACATGTCGAAAGGTCGAGAAACTTGCCTGTAACACCAAGCTTTTGCCTTTCTTTGACACTGATATTGCCGATAGATTTGACTTCTTTCGACTTCATGACATATAAAGAGCACTATTCTAAAACCAAATTCAGTGTTGAGTCTTTGGATGCAGTCCACAACATAAGTGAAATGAGTTACTTTGTGGGATCAGTGTATGATAGCAAGGAATTCAATAGCTTCAAAATGGATTAAACACAACTATTTCCTTCCTTAACCTCAATCACTTTAAATTTATTTTTATATTAAAATTATGACTAAATTGATTGTATGTGTAAATATCGAGGACTAAATGTGTGATTATACAAATTGTTTTTAGTTTGGTGGTGAAAATAGGAGTGAAGTAATATTTTAGTGACTATCTAGATAATTTACTCTTTGTTTTACTGTGTTAAGTCAACACATTGTCAGTAGTCTAACGACAATTAACACCCGAGTGAAAAAATATTTAAAAACGAAAACATAAGTGACCAAATCTTTTGTTTTTTTGAAATTGATGAGTAAAAGTGAACCCTTAATAAACGAATGTGACCATCTCATTAGTTTACCCTTTTTCAAATTACATTGTAATTATCAATAAACAATTTAACTTAAATGCATAAATAAATTACAACCAAATTTACACAAAGGAGAACAAGATAATTATAATTAGTATAAAGGGTAAGCGGTGGGAGGAAGAATGTATGGATTGTAAGACTTTAATGTTATTTTTTCCGTAAGGTAAATATAATCTATTAACAAAATTAAAAAAAGCCAAGTAATGGCATAATACAAACAAAAAAAACATGAAAACCAAATCACTTTATGCTCTGCATTTAACAAATGATTATATATATTACATATTTGACCCCTCGATCTATGGTTTTTAGCAGTTGTAGTCTAGATTTTAGAAAAGAGACAGTTAAGTTATACTCTTGCATTATTGCTCATACTTGTGTTTTTTTGCTCGGCAAAAGTTGTTTTATTTATTAAAAATTTTCTAAACCCTAAATGTGTGCCTCGTTAAAACCTCCCTAACTAAATGGAGGAAAAAAGTACAATGCATCGAGGGATGAGAACCAAAACAACACCATATCACAATCAACGCAGCACAAAACTACTTCGCCCTACCCAAAAGCAATCAAACAAAGCAAAAACCCACCATCATACATGTAAAACCTATGTTTGATTTTGATATAACAAAGTGTTTAAGGACTAAATTGTAAAAGAAAATAAATTTTTAAGTATTCTAAAGTCTCACAAATTGACAAGGAAAATTTTCTTTAAGTCCAAAACTTAAACCCAACATTTTTCTAAGTGTTTTCAAGCCAAACTATGTATTTTCGCCCAGGTGTTTCGATACACCCCTTGGTGTTTTGATAAAAAAATTAGTTACTAGAATTTGGTTTTGCAAAGCGTACCGATACGGCTTAGCCCGTTTTGATACGAAATTCATATGACTTTGAAAAATTAGGCCTTGCGTTTTGATACGGCCTTCATCTGGGCAAATGTTTTAAGCTTTGCATTTCGATACGGCCTTGTCCGTTTCGATACGATTTGAAATCTGGGTTTAGGATATTTTTAATCGTACTGATACGGTACCATCTATTTCGATACGGTTTGTCAAGATCTTCGCATTAAATGCTTTTGACCGTTGCCTTGTCAGTTATTGGAATCAATTGATTTTCAATTTTCCGTTAGCTGTATCGATACACCTCTAGGCGTACCGATGCAATTTTTCAACTCTGATTCCAGTAAGCAAATATCGTACCGATACGACCTTGTCGTTTTGATACACTCCCTATTTTATACTATGACCGTTTCGATATGCCCTCCTGCATATCGATACGCTACTGCACAATGGCTATATTTTTCTTGTAACAGGTATCGATACGGCCTTTCCTGTACCAATATGGATGGTTGGCAGACAATATTTATTGCGGGAAAGAAGTCCTTCAACGGCTATATTCAATACTCCAACCACCCAAACTGCTAGAAATCAATGAGAGGTTATAAATACAAGACTCCAATGATGCTGCAACAACTATTGAACATTCATTGAACAACATTCAAGTAATCAAGCAAAATCCAACCCTTTGTGCTTTTAGAGTCAAATCTTGTACACCCAACTTGTGTAATTCTTTTGTATATATTTGTTTCAAGTTTGGGATTGTGAGTGATCATTATTGGGCAAAAATTTGTATCTTGTGAGGATATTTTATTTGCCAAACTTCTTTCTTTGTATTGTGAGTGAATTGTTCAAAGCTTTGGGTAGAAAGCTTGAACTTGTAACGGTTGCCTCCTAAGCCTAGAAAAGGGGAAGAATTTCATAGTGAAATTGTTGAAAATCCTTAGTAGGAAGCTAAGTTAGTGGACGTAGAGCTTGTTAGAATCTTGAACCACTATAAATCCTTGTGTCCCATTGTTCATACCTTTTTAAATTGCTTCCAAAATTTAAAATTGCCAATTCACCCCATCTTGGCCACCATCTAAATTGATTGATCATCCTAACAATACATATCAAAGCCACACTCAACCAAAGGTCTAACAACCGTTGAGGCGATCTTAGAAGGTGATTCAATCAATAGAAGTCAAAGCCATGGCATCCACCTCCGGCAACAACTTGTACAAGTCTCATTCCATCACCAAACCTCCATACTTCAATGGGGATAACTATCCCTATTGGAAAAACCGTATGAGGTTCTTCATCAAATCCCATGACTACCTCCTATGGGATGTAGTGGAAGATGGACCGACAATCCCGATGAAGAGAGAAAGTGATCGGTTAGTACCAAAGTCCAAGCACGAGATGACCGATGAAGATCGAAAGAAACTCCAAATCAATGATAAAGCAATGCACATGCTATTTTGTTCACTTGGACCAATCGAGTACTCCAAGATGTCATCTTGCTCAAGTGCCAAAGAAATATAGGACAAGCTAGAGATCACATACAAAGACACTAATGAAGTTAAGGAGACCAAGATTGGGCTTCTTAATTTGAGCTATGAAAATTTCAAGATGAAGCCGGATGAAGACATCTCCAAAATGTTCGAACGATTATCCGTCATTGTCAATGGCCTCAAGGGTCTAGGAGAAATCATTCTGAAGGAGAAGCTAGTTCAAAAACTAATCTACTCACTTCTTGATTCTTGGGATGGTAAAAGAATGACCATTATAGAAACGAAAGATCTCAAGACACTAAAGCTCGACGCTCTCATGGGGTCTCTTCTCACCCATGAGATAATGAAGAAAGGAAGAGATGAGGAAAAGAAGAAGAAATAAGTAGAGAAGAAGAAGAGTAGAATTGCTCTTAAAGCTTCATATGATGAGAGTGATTCTAGTGAGGAGAAAGATGAGGAATTGCCTATGATAGCCAAACGATTCACTCGGCTCATGAGATCCAACCGAAGAAGAAAATTCAACCAAAAAATAGATCTCAAGAACAAGAGCAAAGAAGAAGAGAAGAATCCTATCGCGTTCTATGAATGTAAGAAGCTGGGGCACATCAAAATCGATTGTCCCCAACTCAAGAAGAAGGGCTTCGAGAAAAAAAACACAAGGCTCATGTAGCCACTTGGAGCGATGAAGAGTCTTCAAGTGATGAGGAGCACGAAATTGCAAACTTATGTCTCATGGCCTTTGAGGAGGATCCTAAGGTAACCTCTAACTCATTAAATGATCTTACCTATGATGGATTATTTGATGATTATAATGAGTTACAAGAGGCTTATGACGAATTGGTTGAAAAATATAAGGAATCTATTTTGAAAAATAAGAAAACTATCTTTGATTTGAAAAACCAAAACGATTCCTTATCTAAAACCAATTCAGAACTTGAAAAGAAGGTTAGTGAGTTACAAGATAATCAAAAGTATTTTGAACAAGAAAATGTTGATTTAAATAACCTTGTTTTCGAGTTAAAAGATCATTACCTCAAGGAGGTAAATGATCTCAAAGCTTCCTTAAAGAATGTTGGGAAATTAAGTTTTGAAAAAGGGCAATCTTCAAAACCTAACAATGTTAAAATGAACTTTAATAAATACAAACATGAAGGGTATTCAAGACCCTATCATGGTAAGAAAGTTAGAAGCATTTGGATTCCTAAGAATGTTGCAGCTTCTAACAATGCTAATGAGATTGCTTCTTGGATTCTTAAGGGAACCAAGATTTTGAGAACTAATGCTCATGGACCCAAAAATATTTGGGTACCAAAAATCAAAGTTTGATTCCATGTTTGTAGGGGGAGCATTGCTACAAGGCTAAGACTACAAGTGCAAATACGTGGTTCGTTGATAGTGGATGCTCAAGCCATATGACCGGAGACAATAGTAGATTCTTGGAACTAGAGCTAAAGAGAGGAGGATTAGTGACATTTGGTGACAACTCCAAAGGTCAAATTGAAGGAATGGGTTCCATTGGTAATCACTCTTCCATACTTATTGAAAATGTATTATATGTCAATGGTCTTAAACATAACCTATTAAGCATAAGCCAACTTTTTGGTAAAGGTTTCGTAGTGATTTTTGATATACATGGTTGCAAAATTATAAATGTCGAAACCCACACAATTGTGCTTTTAGGTCATCGCATAGGAAACATATATATGGTGCATTTAGATGACATTCATATCTCTAATGCATGTTTTGTTGCTAATGATGAACATGATTCATGGTTGTGGCATAGAAAACTAGGGCATGCAAGCATGAGTGTTTTGGAAAAATTGCTTTCAAAAGATCTAGTAAGAGGTTTGCCTAAAATAAAGTTTTCAAATGATAAAATTTGTGATGCTTGTGCAAAAGGCAAACATAAAAGAGTTTCTTTTAAACCTATTAATGATGTTTCAACTAGTAGAGTTTTACAATTGATCCTGTAACACCTCGGATTTTTGCCTCAAATTTAAAACCCTAATTTGTATTTGCAACCCTAATTAAGAAATTAGGGAATTAATTGAATTTTAAACAAATTTAGTGACTTTTTCATAAAGAATTAATATTAAGTACCTACTTTGTGAACCCTAAAAAAAAACAAGAATTTGCCTTATATTTTATCCAAAGATTTGAGTATTTAAAACCTATCAAACCCTTAAGTTTCCCTAATGTTCCATTCTGCCGTTACCTCACCCACATAATTCTCATCTTTCCGAAAACCCTAGATCCTTCACATATTTGTTTGCATCGTCGGTCACCCTTCCTCCTTGTGCTGCCGCCGTCATCCATGGCTCTAATAGATCCCTGAACCCAAGACCAGCACCGCTTTTCTGTCCCAACATTAATAACCATCGCGTGCCTTAGTCGGTTCTTCGTGTCCCTCGACTACCCGGCTCTTCCCGAGAGCCCATCTAGTTTGAAACCGTCACCCAATCTGAACCCTTGTTGCAACCTTACCACTCCCTTTTCTCAATCTAATCTTCTCCGAGAGTAGCCCTAGCTTTTAAGAGATGTAGGCTACGGTCGGTCCCTTGATTTTCGAGCAGGCATTTGTTGTTCTTCATGGCCAAAACTAAATCTCGTATAGGACCCACCACCCAAAAGTTTCTAAATCACGTGAGCATAGAAAATTTCCATTGCTTTCATTCAAGTTTTTTTTTAAACCTTTCGGCTTGGAAGTCACCCATGCAAAAGTAATGTAAGCGGTTAGTACGGTTTTCAAAGCATATTATTTTATTCATATGTATTTGGAGATTTATGATTTTTACTAACTTATATATATACATGTTGCTACCAATATTTTATTATGATTAACATGAATATATATATAGGCTACGATTTCACTACTGTTTATAGATTGCTATGGTTTACTATTACATATATATTACTAATTCCTTTATCATATAAGCTATGTTCGGTATGAATCTGGTCTAATCCATTCTCAGTTGTCTGTGTAATTTCAAAGAATAATATTCAGTCTCGGTCTTCTGAATCATCCTTTGAATCGAACCTAAATCAATTCGGCCTGTGGTTAATCCATCTCCCTAGCTTGGCCCCAACCGTTCGGCTTGAACCATTGGCCAAAGGTAAAATTGTAGATTTTGATCAGACTTTTGTCCTTGATGTTTATTTAAATTCGAAGATTGTATTGTTCGATCCAACTTCCTCTAAACATCCTGGTGATCAACTTTTTAAAATCAGACAAGTCTTTAAATATTCATATTAGTGTTTTAGGTTTAGATTGGTGGCATAATGATAATAGTAATAGTGTTAATATAGGATTATTCTCGTAGGTTCTGATACAGTCAGACCCAACTTCTGATCGTGAGAAATGTGTTATTCAGTAGGTTGAGTGCGCTTTGGCTAAAGTGTGTTCTCTTTTTGTGCTATATATATATTATGTGAAATGTTTTACAATTTGCATGACTACTTTTTTGTGTTGTGATTACAATGTTTTTGAGATATCATGCATACTATGTCAGATTGTGTTTTAATGAATTTATCCGAATTTCAAAGCTGTGATCCTCGTATTTAGTACGATAAACTGTGATGTGATTATATGTTTTACAATCATTACCATATTTTATATGCATGGGATGGGATTGTACGGTGGAAGAAGTGGTTTGACCACACTGTGATTGGAGAAATAAGGGTGAAGGGTTCTGGGGAACTACTTCCACTGTGACCGGTTGGCTTTGCCACCACTGTGATTGGAGTATGTAGCTGGGAAATACGTTTTTTCTATGTCATCATTACATGTATTTTGTTTTACGGTGCTTTTATTAAATGTTTTGAGAAAATTTATGTGAAACTGAGTTTGTAATTGCTTGCACTTTAGAGACACACTAGGCTCAATAGCTCACTCCCCCATTGTTCATTTTATAGATATCTCGGTCTATATGCGATTTGGTACTCGGAAGATCTCAAGTGTTTTTCTACCTTATTACTCAGTATGAACTTAATATGTTTTCTAGAATATTTCAGCTTTATTATCATTTTGGGATTCTAACCTAATTTTAGACTTGTGATAGTTTATATTTTGGGGATTATTTTTAGAATGCATTTATGAGATTTGTATTCGATTATTTATTTAAACCATTGAACATTATTATGACATTTGAGTTTTATGAATTATAAACAGATGTTAAAAATTATAATTTATTTTCTTTTAAATTATAGTATAATTTTCAAAACTAGTTTTTTTAGGGTAAAGTTTTCAATGGTGACTTTCTAAATTGGGCCTTTTCTTCTTGGTTTAGGGGTTACTTTTAGTGGTATCAGAGCTAAGTTCAACTATCGGACTGTAAGGCTCACAACAATCGATTTCAAAAAAAATCTGACTATTTTCATGTATTAAATATTTTTGTTAAATGGGAAGTTTTTTGAATTACTTTCTACTTATTTATTCTTTTAAAGTGTGTTTTAAAAATCTGAGACTCTGGTACCAATTCTTATATTAGGTAATTACTTTTTATATATATATGAGTATGCCACCTCATAGGAGCTTTATTTTTGAGTGTGTTTCACATGAATTTAGAATTAGAAAGAATGAGTACTCATTAGTTAATGACTATCACTCAAAACATAGAATTTCTCGTAAGTTATTCCCCCTTGCGATATCGATAAGGATAGTTTCGAACCACGTGAATCCTTGAGCTATGTTCTTTTGAGTAACCATTATAGATCATAATTGGAATTCTGATCAAGGACCTGAACCTCAGTTAATCGAACAAATGATCGTGATCGTACCCATTCCTATGAATTTAAAATCAAAGCCTTTCTTAGAACTCTGTGTTGTCATTTGTGACATGATTTGAAATGCACTTTTAAGTTTCTATCTAAACATCTGTGTTTGTGGGAATCTACCACTAGGTCTGAAAATTTTGAGGACAAAATTTCTTTTAAGGGTGGGAGAATTGTAACACCTCAGATTTTTGCCTCAAATTTAAAACCCTAATTTTGAAATCCCTATATTCAAAACCCTAGAAATTGAGAATTTGTATTTGCAACCCTAATTAAGAAATTAGAGAATTAATTGAATTTTAAACAAATTTAGCGACCTTTTCATAAAGAATTGATATTAGGTACCTACTTTGTGAACCCTAAAAAAAGAACAAGGACTTGCCTTATATTTTATCCAAAGATTTGAGTATTTAAAACCTATCAAACCCTTACATTTCCTTAATGTTCGATTCTACCGTTACCTCACCCACATAATTCTCATTTTTTCGAAAACCCTAGATCCTTCACATATTTGTTTGCATCATCGGTCACCCTTCCTTCTTATGCTGTCGCCGTCATCCATGGCTACAACAGATCCCTGAACCCAAGGCCATCACTGTTTTTCTGTCCCAACATCAATAATCATCACGTGCCTTAGTCGGTTCTTCGTGTCCCTCGACTACTCGGCTCTACCCGAGACCCCATCTAGTTTGAAACTGTCACCCAATCTGAACCCTTGTTGCAACCTTACCACTCCCTTTTCTCAACCTAATCTTCTTCGAGTGTAACCTCCTAGACCAAACTATGTGACATACCTAAATCTAGGAGGTCACATTAGGGTCACCGGAGCGAACCACATAAAAAAACAGAAGAAAACTCTTAGAAATACATTTAAAAGTATATAATAACATTTATGTTAAAACTATATTAAAATCTCCTGTATACAAACTGAAATCCAGAAAACAAAATACTGACTCAATCATAAAATAAATCATGACATTCATGCCCACTAATACATAGGTACCGTACTCCGCGCATAATGCCAGGGGAACTCTAAACTGATATCATTTATAAATCTATGATCAAAATTTTTTAACCTGCAACGGTGAAACAAGGTGAGCTTGGGAAAGCTCGGTAATACATAACTACCAAATAATGATGTAGACACATGCATGTAAGGTAAAATAGGTATATGGTATAGTATAAAACTATCACTGTGTTCTGGGAACCCACAGGTCCCAATTACGGTTCATTTTAAATTCTTATCGATCCTTTAGTTGAACTCCAATGGGCAGTTTTCCAGGATTGCATCTAAAAGGCATTAACCTAGACCTATTGGGCATAGGTGCTGACCTAAAATGGGTGTATTAGGTCCAAAAGAATCTCCTTGACTGTAGCATAAAAACCTGAATGTAGAATGTGTTACAGTAGCAGTAAGGAATTACCCTATCTGAAGCGTAGGAACCTGATACAGTAGCAGTAAGAAATTACCCTAGCTGAAGCGTAGGAACCTGATACAGTAGCATTAAGGAATTACCCTAGCTGAAGCGTAGGAACCTGATGATGAGCGAGGAAATTACCTTAGCCAACCATAAGAACCTGATCTGATAGCAATAAGGAATTACCCTATAGGAACCTATACTGATAGCAATAAGGAATTACCCTAGCCGAAGCGTAGGAACCTGATACAATAGCAGTAAGGAATTACCCTAGCCGAAGCGTAGGAACCTGATACAATAGCAGTAAGGAATTACCCTAGCCGAAGCGTAGGAACCTGATACAAAGCGTAGGAATTACCCTATACCTGATAGAGCAAGAAGGAATTACCCTAGCTGAAGCGTAGGAACCTGATAGAGTAGGAGTAAGGAATTACCCTTGCCGAAGCATAGGAACCTGATACGGGCGGAATCACACTAGCCATAGTTGAGGATCCGAGCACGGGCATTAACCTTGGCCATTAGGTGAGGGTACCATCTTAAGGGAATACCTTAGGTCACGGGCAGAATTACCAGCCTGATAGGGATGAACCTACAGTCTTCAATTAGTATCCAGTACCAGTAAAGCAGTTTTGAATGGTAACGGTTAATTTCTAAAAATGACAATAGTACGTTAAGATTTAGGATACAAACATATTTTAAATTAACAAGACTAAAGTGATCAGGAACCATAAATCGGGTATACACGTGTTAGATATTAGGAACCACGAGTCATATTCTTACTTTAGGTAAAAGGATCACTTGGAATGAGAATGGATATATGTATTGGTTTCCAATCATGACAATTAATCATGAATTCATGGTACACACTAGATGGTTTCATTTATCACTCAAGGGTCATGAATGTCTTAGTTGTTGAAAGTTTTGGTGCACAAATATATTTTGGTCACTACAGACATTCTAGCTTATCTTCGATCCTTTTGAATATTTTATTTGTTTATGAAACTCATGGACATATCCGTCATTTTCGAAAATTTAGCAAATTCGGTGCTTGAAAATATTTCAGTTATTCAGGTACTTCCAAACAATTCATTCATTTCAGAAAATTTGGCAATTTCAATGCTTGAGGATATTTTGGTCATTTCAATTGTTCCAATCAATTGATTCTCTACTGTTATTTAGATCAATTTAGGAATAGTAAAATCTTCTAGTAATTTATCTTCAGGTGTTTGTCCAGAGTTTGAGTAATCCAAGTGTTTTGATATCATACATATTTGCATCTTGTTACCGAAGTCTTTTCCCATAGAACAAAGATTTAAGATAAAGTCATCATTTTATCAGATCGAGTGTAAAATTTTAGGACATTTCCTTTGTTAGGGGTATTTAAGTCATTATTATTTCTTGAGTGTATTATCATCATTTCTTAACAAAATATTTTAAACATTAAATCATTTAACTCTATTTATCAGATCGGGAGATTATGTCTTATTAACCATTTACTGAACTAGAGATCCATTCGGTCTATTAAATTCCTCTTTCGAATAATTCGATCTTATCCAAATTACCATTATATTACTTCATCATTTAATTGACTCAAGTAGAGTTAAAAGTACACTTAATTGTACTCATGCAAACTTTAGCCTAGAACCAACATGTATTATAAAACATGCAAAAGGTAGTAATGTATTACCTTAAGTCCTTGCTATATCGGTCGACCCTTGAAACGACATTCAACACTCTTGAACCCGAATTCGACGTCCCCCAACCTCCGAGATCCAAAGATATACAATGCCTTCAATTAACCACAATCCAAAATCATTCCTTAATCACAATGCCTTTAAACTTATTAATGAAATACAAAAGCATGTTCAGGTCTAATATCAGATTTGGAGGCTTTCGGGTTAAATTTTCACAAAACTGACTTCAAAAATGGACCCTGGACGTCAAAAAACATAATATAAGGGTTTTCAGAAAAATTTGACTTTTTGGTCAAAGTTAACGCTGACGTCAGCATTCAACGGTTAATGCTGACGAAAACAATCAATAGTCAATGCTGACGTCAGCAGTCAACGCTGACATCAACGGTTTAGCTCAGGTGAGTTGACTCACTAGGTTGACTCGGTCGGGTTAACTCACTGATGAGTCAACTCACTGAGTTAACTCGGTCAACGGGTCGGGTCGGTCGGTCAACGGGCAACGAGTCAGGTCGGATCGATCAACGGGTCAGGTCGAATCGGTCAATGGGTTAGGTCAACGGGCAATGGGTTGGATCGGTCAACGGGTCAGTTCAGATTGGTCAACGGGTTAATGGGTCGGGTCGTTCGGTCAACGGGTCGGGTGAATGGGTAATGGATCAGGTCAGATTGGTCAACGGGTCGGGTCGGATTGGTCAATGGGTCGGGTCAACGAGAAATGGGTCAGATCGGTCAACGGGTTAGTTCGGATCTTGTTCAGAGCAGAACTGGTTTAGAGCCAGTTTAAGCCTGGTTCACCACGACCACTGTAAAGGGTGGCCAGAAATCACCCCGGGCAGTGCGTGCACCCCACGCGCGGCTAAAATAGCCGAAAAATGGCCAAAAACATTATTTTTGCTGGATTTCATTTCTTACTCACCATAACAACCCAGAATTCACTCAAAACAAATCTAAGAACATACAAAACTTACCGGACTTACCAAGTCAGCTCGATCTCCAGTAGAGGCCCGAACGACATCGGTTGGATGATCGATGGCTTGGTTCGGGATTGCCTCAACGCGAGGGAGGATACTGCGACAGTGGAACCTCGAACGGAGGTCGATGATGGTTAAAAATAATGATAGTTTGAATGGGTTTAAAACCCTAGGTTCGTCAAACATAAACACGACGATTTCAGGTGGTAACAACGATGGTTGAGCGAGTGGGGTTGGGGTTTTGATCGGCCGACGATGGGGGATAAGGTGGTGCCAGCGGTGGTGGCCACACCGCGGTGGTGAGCTAGATCGAAGGGGAGTGGCCGAAACGGATGTGAGAGAGTTTTAGGGAATTTTGGTTTATTTGATTTGAACCAAAACTGGAAAATGAGTTGTCGATTTTGATTTTTAATATTTCTCTTATACTAAATTAGAAAGGGTTTTTAATTAAATTTCAGAAACTCATATCAAATATGAGCTTTAGCTTAATTGGTTACCATTTATGCTCATGCAGCCAAGGTCAAGGGTTTGAACCCCCTTGGTTGCAATACCCCAAGTTCATTTTATCATTTTTTCTAAACAACTAGGTGTTACAACTCTTCTTCTCTTAAAAGAAATTTTGTCCTCGAAATTTACTTGAGTCAGAGAAATACATGAACCACTCTTCAATCCCTTCATGTACTAAAACCTACCCATTCGATAATGTTTGTTTCTTCTTAGAACTCACAAACGGTCACAGATCAATCTAACAACATCCTCAGTCACTCAAAATGACTTCATACATCTCAGACAACTAATCAGAATATGGTATGTGAATCTATACAAAACTTTATATGGTTTCATCTAAACAATGGTCTCATAAACCGTTATTATAAGTTAACTCCGTAAGGAATAAAACACATTTCCAACTACCACAGAAGTTAATCATGTGACCCTGGAGTATCTCCTCCATTATCTGAATTACTCTGCTAGGTTGACCATCAGTTTGTGGATGATGAAATGTAATCGTAGTTCGAACGATAAGTACTCATATTTTCCAACAAGGTCTTCGAAATGGATGTAAGCATCAAGAATTGCAGAACAAAAGATGATATATATATATATATATATATATATATATACGGACCATCATACCATATTTTCAAAAAAACTTCATCAAGGATGTAACCAAAGTTTTGGATGAAAATTACTTACCTTCAGCAGAATTTTTAGACATTAATCATTTCAGATCCTTATCCAAATTCATATTCATCACGTGAATATGAAACACAGAGAAATATCATGAGCATCCTTTACTAGAACAAATATGACCATGACGGACAAAAAGGCTTAGATACAGTTATTTAAGAAATGATCTAACATTGAAGTCCTGGCGCAATGGAGTACAATAACAATCTAGGGGCATGTGTTTACCAGACACCCTGAGATAGACGGTCAGTCGTTCTACCCATAATGACACAACTCTAAGCTTTGATACCACTAAATGTAACCCCTAGACCCAACTATGTGACACACCTAAATCGAGGAGGTCACATTAGGGTCACCGGAGCGACCCACATAAAAAAAAAGAAGAAAACTCTTAGAAATACATTTAAAAGTGTATAATAACATTTCTGTTAAAACTATATTAAAATCTCGTGTATACAAACTGAAATCCAGAAAACAAAATACGGACTCAATCATAAAATAAATCATGACATACATGCCCACTAGTACATAGGTACCGTACTCCGTGCGCAATGCCAAGGGAACTCCAAACTGATATCATTTATAAATCTACGATCAAATTTCTTTAACCTGCAACGGTGAAACAAGGTGAGCTTGGGAAAGCTCAATAATACATAACTACCAAATAATGATGTATACACATGCATGCAAGGTAAAACAAGTATATGGTATAGTATAAAACTATCACGGTGTTCTGGGAACCCACAGGTTCCAATTACGGTTCATTTTAAATTCTTATCGATCCTCCAATTGAACTCCAATAGGCAGTTTTTCCACGATTGCATCTATAAGGTATTAACTTAGACCTATTGGGCGTAGGTGCTGACCTAAAATGGGTGCATTAGGTTCAAAAGAATCTCGTTGACTGTAGCATAAAAACCTGAATGCAGAATGTGTTACAGTAGCAGTAAAGAATTACCCTAGCCGAATCGTAGGAACCTGATACAGTAGCAGTAAGGAATTACCCTAGCCGAAGCGTAGGAACCTGATACAGTAGTAGTAAGGAATTACCCTAGCCGAAGCGTAGGAACCTGATACGGTAGCAGTAAGGAATTAACCTAGCCGAAGCGTAGGAACCTGATATGGGCAGAATCACTCTAGCCGTAGTTGAGGATCAGAGTACGGGCGTTAACCCTGGCCATTAGGCGAGGGTACCATCTTAAGGGAATACCTTAGGTCACGGGCGGAATTACCAGCCTGATAGGGCTGAACCTACAGTCTTCAATTAGTATCCAGTACCAGTAAAGCATTTTTGAATGATAACGATTAAATTCTGAAAATGACAATAGTACGTCGAGATTCAGGATACAAACATATTTTAAATTAACAAGACTGAAGTGATCAGGAACCATAAATCGGGTATACACGTGTCAGATATTAGGAATCAGGAGTCATATTCTTACTTTAGGTAAGATGATCACTTGGAATCAGAATGGATATATGTATTCGTTTCAATCATGACAATTAATCATGAATTCATGGTACACACTAGATGGTTTCATTTATCACGCAGGGGTCATGAATGTCGTAGTCGTTGAAAGTTTTGGTGCACAAATATATTTTGGTCACTACAGACATTCAAGCTTATCTTCGATCCTTTCGAATATTTTATTTGTTTCTGAAACTCGTGGACATATCTGTCATTTTCAAAAATTTAGCAAATTCGGTGCTTGAAAATATTTCAGTTATTCAGGTACTTCCAAACAATTCATTCTCTACTGTTATTTAGATCAGTTTAGGAATAGTAGAATCTTCTAGTAATTTATCTTCATGTGTTTGTCCAGAGTTCGAGTAATCAAAGTGTTTTGATATCATACATATTTGCATCTTGTTACCGAAGTCTTTTCCCATCGAACAAAGATTTCAGATAAAGTCATCATTTTATCAGATCGAGTGTAAAATTTTAGGACATTTCCTTTGTTAGGGGTATTTAAGTCATTATTATTTCTCGAGTGTATTATCGTTATTTCTTAGCGAAATATTTTAAACATTAAATCATTTAACTCTATTTATCAGATGGGGAGATTATGTCTTATTAACCATTTACTGAACTAGAGATCCATTCGGTCTATTAAATTCCTCTTTCGAATAATTCGATCTTATCCAAATTACCATTATATTACTTCATCATTTAATTGACTCAAGCAGAGTTAAAAGTACACTTGGTCGTACTCATGCAAACTTTAGCCTAGAACCAACATGTATTATAAAACATGTAGAAGGTAGTAATGTATTACCTTAAGTCCTTGGTATATCGGTCAACCCTTGAAACGACATTCGAACACTCTTGAACCTGAATTCGACGTCCCCCAGCCTCCCAGATCCAAAGATATACAATGCCTTCAATTAACCACAATCCAAAATCAGTCCTTAATCACAATGCCTTTAAACTAATTAATGAAGTACAAAAGCATGTTCAGGTGTAATATCAGATTTGGAGGCTTTCGGGTTAAATTTTCACAAAATTAACTTCAAAAATGGACTCTAGACGTCAAATATCATAAAATAAGGGTTTTCGAAAAAATTTGAATTTTTGGTCAAAGTCAACGCTGACGCCAGCAGTCAATGTTGGCGTCAGTAGTCAACAGTCAATGGTGACGTCAGCAGTCAACACTGACGTCAGCGGTCAATGTTGACGCCAGCAGTCAACGTTGACGTCAGCAGTCAACGGTTTAACTTAAGTGAGTTGACTCACTGGTTTACTCGGTCGAGTCAACTCACTAAGTTGACTCGGTCAAAGGGTCAGGCCGGTCGATCAACAGGCAACAGGTCAGGTCAGATCAGTCAACGGGTCGGGTCAGATCGGTCAACGGGTCGGGTCAACGGGCAATGGGTCTGATCGGTCAACGGGTCGGGTCAACAAGCAACGGGTCAGTTAAAATTTGGTTCAGGGTAGAATTGGTTTAAAGCCAGTTTAGGCTCGGTTCAGGCCTGGTTCACCATGACCACCGCCCAGGGCGGTCGGAAATCACCCCAAGTGGCGCGTGCACCCCACGCGCGGCTAAAATAGCCTAAAAATGGCCTAAAACATCATTTTTTGCTGGATTTCTTTTCTTACTCACCATAACAACCCAGAATTCACTCAAAAGATGTCTAAGAACATACAAAACTTACCAAACTTACCAAGTCAGCCCGATCTCCAATAGAGGCCCGAACGACGTCAGTTGGATAATCGGCAGCTTGGTTTGGGATCGCCTCAACGCGAGGGATGATGCTGCGACGGTGAAACCTTGAACGGAGGTCGATGACGGTAAAAATGACGACGAGGAACCCCCTATGTTCGTCGAGCATAAACACGACGGTTTCAGGCGGTAACAGCGACGGTTGAGTGAGTGGGGTTGGGGGTTTTGATCGGCCAACGACGGGGAATAAGGTGGTGGCGGTGGTGATAGCCACGCCGTGGCAATGAGCTAGATCGGAGGGGGTGGCCGAAATGGATGTGGGAGAGTTTTAGGGAATTTTGGTTTATTTGATTTGAACGAAAACTAGAAAATGAGGAGTCGATTTTGATTTTTAATATTTCTCTTATACTGAATTAGAAAATTGTTTTAATTAAATTTCAGAAACTCATATCAAATACGAGTTTTAGCTCAATTGGTTACCCTTCATCCTCACGTAGCCAAGGTCACGGGTTCAAACCCCCTTGGTTGCAATACCCCAAGTTCATTTCATCCTTTCTTAAACAACTAGGGTGTTACAACTCTGAAAAATTAGGCCTTGCATTTTGATACGGCTCAGCCCGTTTCGATATGACATTCATATGACTTTGAAAAATTAGGCCTTCTATTTCGATACGATCATGACCGTTTTGATATGGCCTTCATCTGGGTAAACGTTTTAAGCTTTGCATTTCAATACGGCCTTGTCCATTTTGATATGATCTGAAATATGGGTTTAGGATATTTTTAATCGTACTGATATGGTACCATCTGTTTCGATACGGTTTGTCAAGATCTTTGAGATCTTTGCATTAAATGCTTTCAACCGTTGCCTTGTCAGTTATTGGAATCAATATACTTTTAATTTTTCATTAGTCGTATTGATACGCCCCTTGGCGTACCGATGCAATTTTTCAACTCTGATTCCAGTAAACAAATATCACACCGATACGGCCATGCCGTTTCGATACGCCCCCTTTTTTACACTATGACCGTTATGATACGCCCTCCTGCATATCGATACGCTACTGCACAATGGCTATATTTTTCTTGTAACAGGTATCGATACGGCCCTTCATGTACCGATACGGATGGTTGGTAGACAATATTTATTGCAGGAAAGAAGTCCTTCAACGGCTATATTCAATACTCCAACCACCCAAACGGCTAGAAATCAATGAGAGGTTATAAATACAAGACTCCAATGTTGTTGCAACAACTATTGAACATTCATTGAACAACATTCAAGTAATCAAGCAAAATCCAACCCTTTGTGCTTTTAGAGTCAAATCTTGTATACCCAACCTGTGTAATTCTTTTGTATATCTTTGTTTCAAGTTTGGGATTGTGAGTGATCATTATTGGGCAAAAATTTGTATCTTGTGAGGATATTTTATTTGCCAAACTTCTTTCTTTGTATTGTAAGTGAATTGTTCAAAGCTTTGGGTAGAAAGCTTGAACTTGTAACGGTTGCCTCCTAAGCCTAAAAAAGGGGGAATAATTTTATAGTGAAATTATTGAAAACCCTTAGTAGGAAGCTAAGTTAGTGGACGTAGAGCTTGTTAGAATCTTGAACCACTATAAATCCTTGTGTCCCATTGTTCATACCTTCTTAAATTGCTTCCAAAATTTAAAATTGCCAATTCACCCTCTCTTGGCCACCATCTAAATTGATTGATCATCCTAACAATACATATCAAAGCCATACTCAACCGAAGGTCTAACAACCATTGAGGCGATCTTAGAAGGTGATTCAATCAATAGAAGTCAAAGCCATGGCATCCACATCCGGCAACAACTTGTACAAGTCTCATTCCATCACCAAACCTCCATACTTCAATGGGGATAACTATCCCTATTGGAAAAACTGCATGAGGTTCTTCATCAAATCCCATGACTACCTCATATGGGATGTAAGGGAAGATGGACCGACAATCATGGTGAAGAGAGAAAGTGTCCTGTTAGTACCAAAGTCCAAGTACGAGATGACCGATAAAGATCGAAAGAAACTCCAAATCAATAATAAAGCAATGCACACGCTATTTTGTTCACTTGGACCAATCGAGTACTCCAAGATGTCATCTTGCTCAAGTGCCAAGATGGAGCCGGATGAAGACATCTCCAAAATGTTCGAACGATTCTCCGTCATTTTCAATGGCCTCAAGGGTCTAGGAGAAATCATTCCGAATGAGAAGCTAGTTCAAAAACTAATCTACTCACTTCTCGATTCTTGGGATGGTAAAAGAACGACCATTATAGAAATGAAAGATCTCAAGACACTAAAGCTCGACGCTCTCATGGGGTCTCTTCTCAGCCATGAGATAATGAAGAAAGGAAGAGATGAGGAAAACAAGAAGGAAGAAATGAAGGTCGAGAAGAAGGAAGTGGAGAAGAAGAAGAGTGGAATTGCTCTTAAAGCTTCATATGATGAGAGTGATTCTAGTGAGGAGAAAGATGAGGAATTGGCTATGATAGCCAACCGATTCACTCGGCTCATGAGATCCAACCGAAGAAGAAAATTCAACCGAAGAAGGGATCTCAAGAACAAGAGCAAAGAAGAAGATAATGATCAAATTGTGTGCTATGAATGTAAGAAGCCGGGGCACATCAAAATCGATTGTCCCCAACTCAAGAAGAAGGGCTTCGAGAAGAAAAAGAAGCACAAGGCCAATGTAGCCACTTGGAGCGATGAAGAGTCTTCAAGTGATGAGGAGCACGAAATTGCAAACTTATATCTCATGGCCTTTGAGGAGGATCCTAAGGTAACCTCTAACTCATTAAATTATCTTATCTATGATGAATTATTTGATGATTATAATGAGTTACAAGAGGCTTATGACGAATTGGATGAAAAATATAAGGAATCTATTTTGAAAAATAAGAAAACTATCGTTGATTTGAAAAACCAAAATGATTCCTTATCTAAAACCAATTCGAAACTTGAAAATGAGGTTAGTGAGTTACGAGATAATCAAACGTATTTTTAACAAGAAAACGTTGATTTAAATAACCTTTTTTTTGAGTTAAAATATCATTACCTCAAGGAGGTAAATGATCTCAAAGGTTCCTTAAAGAATGTTGGGAAATCAAGTTATGAAAAAGGACAATCTTCAAAACCCAACAATATTAAAAGGAACTTTAATATATACAAACATGGAGAGTATTCAATACCCTATTATGGTAAGAAAGTTAGAAGCATTTGGATTCCAAAGAATGTTGTAGCTTCTAACAATGTTAATGAGATTGCTTCTTGGATTCCTAAGGGAACCAAGATTTTGAGAACTAATGCTCATAGACCCAAAAAGATTTGGGTACCAAAACTCAAAGTTTGATTCCATGTTTGTAGGGGGAGTATTACTACAAGGCCAAGACTACAAGTGCGAATACGTGGTTCGTTGATAGTGGATGCTCAAGACATATAACTGGAGACAAGGGTAGATTCTTGGAACTAGAGCTAAAGAGAAGAGAATTAGTGTCATTTGGTGACAACTCCAAAGGTCAAATTGAAGGAATGGGTTCCATTGGTAATCACTCTTCCATACTTATTGAAAATGTTTTATATGTCAATGGTCTTAAACATAACCTATCAAGTATAAGCCAACTTTGTGATAAAGGTTTTGTAGTGATTTTTGATATACATGGTTGCAAAATTATAAATGTCGAAACCCACACAATTGTGCTTTTAGGTCATCACATAGGAAACATATATATGGTGTATTTAGATGACACTTATATCTCTAATGCATGTTTTGATGCTAATGATGAACATGATTCATGGTTGTAACATAGAAAACTAGGGCATGCGAGCATGGGTGTTTTAGAAAAATTGGTTTCAAAAGATCTAGTAAGAGGTTTGCCTAAAATAAAGTTTTCAAATGATACAATTTGTGATGCTTGTGCAAACGGCAAATATAAAAGAGTTTCTTTTAAACCTATTAATGATGTTTCAACTAGTAGAGTTTTACAATTGATCCATGGATCTTTTTGGTCCTATTAGAACAACTAGCTTGAGTGAAAATCATATGCATTTGTTTTAGTTGATGATTACTCTAGATACACTTGGGTTCTATTTTTAATTACCGAAGATGAGGCTTTAGAAAAATTCATCACATTTTCAAAAATTACTCAAAATGATCTTGGTCAAACTATTTCTCATATTCGAAGTGACCATGGTACCGAATTTCAAAATCTCGGTTTTGAGGATTTTTTAACTCAAATGTTATAAGCCACAATATTTCAGCTCCTAGAACACCTCAACAAAATGGGGTTGTTGAAAGGAAAATTTGAACTTTAGAAGAAATGGCTAGAACCATGCTTTGTGAAAATAATTTGCCAAAATATTTTTGGGCGGAAGCCACTAATATGCCTTGCTACATTATAAATAGAGTAACGATTAGGCCTATTTTAAAAAAAACTCCTTACGAGATTTTTAAATCCAAAAGTCCTAACATTAGCTATTTTCATCCATTTGGTTGTAAATGTTTTGTTTTGAAAAATAGAAAAGATAATTTAGGCAAATTTGATGCTAAAAGTGATGAAGCTATTTTCTTAGAATATTCTTCAAACTCTAAAGCCTGTCGTGTATTTAATAAAAAGAACTTTAGTTGTTGAAGAGTCAATACATGTGGTTTTCGATGATAACCTCCCACCGAGGAAGGATTCTTGAATTGATGATGATGTAGGGATTTTTGAAGCCAATGATGGTGGGCAATCATCAAAGGTGAATGAAGTTCCAACCAAAGAAGAGGAAACATAAGATCCACCTCTAGAAGCCCTAAAGGACATGAATCTAGAGGAAAAGAAAGTAAGCTACCCAAGAGAGTTCAACTATGTCATAGGTGGTGAGATTTTGGGTGATCAATCTTAAGGGGTAACCACTAGACTTTCTCTTAGAAATGCTTGTAATGTTGCATTTATCTCATGCATAGAGCCTAAGAATATCAAAGAAGCCTTAAACGATGATTATTGGATAATGGCTATGCAAGAGGAATTAAACCAATTTGAGAGAAGTCAAGTTTGGACATTAGTTGATAGGCCTAGTAATAAATCTACTATAGGAACTACATGGGTTTATAGAAAAAACTAGATGAGAGTGAGAACATTGTGAGAAACAAGGCTAGACTTGTTGCTCAAGGTTACACTCAAGAAGAGGGAATCGATTTTGATGAAACCTATGCACCCGTAGCTAGAATAGAAGCTATTAAGATGCTTCTTGCATTTGCATGTTATAATGAATTCAAGTTTTTTCAAATAGATGTTAAAAGTGCATTTTAAATGGTTTTATAAATGAAGAAGTGTATGTAGAACAACCACCAGGTTTTGAAGATTCAAAAATACCCTAACCATGTTTTTAAACTTTCAAAAGCTTTATATAGTTTGAAACAAGCTCCTAGAGCTTGGTATGAAAGGTTGTCAAGTTTTCTAGTTGAAAAAGGGAAGGTGGATACTACACCCTTCATAAAAAGAAATGACAAAGACATATTAGTAGTTCAAATTTATGTTGATGATATTATTTTCGGTTCTACTAATGAACTTCTTTGTCAAGAGTTTGCTAAGTTGATGCAAGGTGAATTTGAGATGAGCATGATGGGGGAGATTTCCTACTTCTTGGGGCTCCAAATTAAACAAAGGAAGGATGACATCTTCATCAATCAAGCTAAATATATAAACGACATGCTCAAGAAGTTTGGCTTGGAGAACGTAAAACCTCAAGCCACACCAATGAGTTCTTCTACAAGGCTTGATAAGGATGAATGAGGTAAGTGTGGATTTAAAGCTTTATAGATCAATGATAGGATCATTGCTTTATCTTACCATAAGTAGACCAGATATCTTGTTTAGTGTTTGCTTGTGTGCTAGATTTCAAGCTAGTTCTAGAGAATCCCATCTTATAGCCGTTAAGAGGATCTTTAGATACCTTAGAGATACATCTTGTTTAGGTCTTTGGTATCCTAGAGACTCTTCCTTTAGTTTACATGCCTTCTCAGATACGGATTATGGGGGTTGTAAAACAGATAGAAAAAGTACCTCTGGAACATGTCAATTCCTAGGTAGTATGCTCATATCTTGGTTTTCTAAGAAGTAGAATAGCGTAGAATTATCTACCACCGAAGCCGAATATATATCCTCAGGAAGTTGTTGTGCTCAAGTTCTTTGGATGAAGCAACAAATCATAGATTATGGAATTGATGTAGGTGCCATCCCCATTAGGTGTGACAATACTAGTGCCATTTGTACCACTAAGAATCTCATCCAACACTTTAGAACCAAACACATAGAAATAAGACATCATTTCGTTAGGGATCATGTCTTAAAAATGATGTAGTTCTAGAATATGTTAACACCTCAAATCAATTAGCGAATATCTTCACCAAACCACTAGACAAAGAGCGTTTTTGGTCTCTTAGGAGAGAGTTAGGTTTAACCATCATTTCTTGACCCTTAGAGTCTCTTTTGGTCTTAAAAACATGCTTGAATTTATTTGATTGCATTGCTAATGTGATTTTGCTCCTATATGCATCTATGCTTGTTGATAGGGGGAGTATGCATTTGTTTTTGTTCATACATGATGATCTCATATCATTTTCATGCATTTCGATTCGATTCAAATCAAATTTTTGAGCAACCTGCAGCCAAAAATGTCAATTCTAGAACAAGCCTATCGATACGGTGTACTGCGTAACGATACGGGTTATTAAAACATGTTTCGGTACAGATTAAGTTGTACTGGTACGGGGTCGCGTATCGAAACGGGTTACAACCATTTCAGTATGCCATGTGGCGTATCGGTGCGCGTAGCCGCTGGGCAGTTTAAAAGGCATTAAAAGAGGCTTTCCTACTTTAAATCAAATACCCCTATTTTCTCTAAAACCCTAGGTCAAATTTCAACTATAAAAACCCCTCAATCCTTTACAATTTTTCACACAATTCTTCAAAATCTTTGAGGGCTTTTGGTTTTTACGTCAAACCCAAGCAAAAATCATCAAGTTTGTGCATCAACATCTCTTCATTCATCCATAATCCCAAATTCAAGGTATAAACCCTAACTTTTTCTTTTCAATTTTTGTACATATTTACTCAATGTTTTTGAATCATAATTACATATTTAGGATATATATAGTATAGTTTTCAATGTTTTTGTAAAAACTTCTTCAAATCTGAAAAAAAATTTATTCTAATATAAATTTATATCGTATAATTTTTAACACTGTTTTGAAGTTTTCTTTTACCAAAAATTATTTTTATACTTGTATATGTTTTTAAACTATATTGTAAAGATTTTTAACAATACCTTGATTATTGGATTAATTTTTGGATCGAATATGTTGATTTATGCATACATCGTTTTTGGTTTGATTTTTTTTCTTCAGATTATGGCACCAAAGAAACGTGTAAGAAAAGAAATTGCCTCTAGTTCCAATCCTCCTAGTCAAAATCCAGACCATAATGGTAATCGACCCAATCTTACCCATATCTATCAAAATTGTTTTAATGAACCGTAATTTCCACATGCCATGGATCGTTTTAAAAAGTATCAAAGTTATAAAATTCGTCGAGAGCGTTGTACTTCCATCCCTTTTCTATCATCCAAAATATTTCAATTTAAATATCTTAATTTGATGGAAGAATGGAAATTTATGCCTTTTTTTAGTATACCTGGGATTTTATACCGAAACCTTGTTTTGATTTTTTATTCCAATGTCAGGTGTATTTTTAATGAAAATAGATCCTTGGTTACTGCAATTAAATCTTATTTAATGGGTAAGAAATTTCGTATTAATTCAACCATTTTAGCAACTATTTGGGTTTTAAGGATACCAGAATTGATGATGAGGATTCCATGGGGCATACCCTTGGAGGCTCTGTGACCGTACTAGATGCCTATGACCGTATTGTACACCTCATGATCACTTGGTGGTTTCGTCCATCCGGTTGGAAGTTCTCCACGATTTGACAAGTTGACGACTTTTGGATCCGTTACTTTCGTGAGGGTAAACGCCCTAACATTGTTCAAATTATGTTCGCAGAAATCGTCCTTTTTTTGTAACATCGTCATACCTCTATGGTTACATCTTTCACATACGGCACTGCCTTGAGCTACATATTTCACAAGATGAGAATTGATTGCTCCTATGACCATGTGGAACCTCTCACCAATCCTATTGATGAGCGTTCTCTTCGTCGGGCAAAGTTCACATACTACAATGGAGAATGGATTCAGAATATCGATCTTCCGAGAGGTGTTCAACCCGATCTGGTGGTGGCTTCTCAAGTGGCTCCCATTCCACAAGCTCCGGTGGTTCAACCAAATCTTGATGCTCTTATGGCTTACCTCAATGGGCAATTCACCAACTTGAGCAGCAACATTGATTCTTTGCAAACAACCATGGATTTCGGGTTTACCACGATTGACACACGCTTCATATCCTTAGAGGAAAGAGCAACGACTATTGAAAATCACCAAAACTCCATGGATATCTCTCTTACCGTGTTTCATGGTGAATGGCGTCAATCCCTTGGGACTCAAGCCAACAATGATGATAAGGATGAAGATGACGAAGATGAAGACGATGGAGACGATGGGATGAATCCTTAGGCATATTGCATATCATATCATATTAGGACTAGTTTATGCACCTTTATTTTTATGTTTTTATGAACTCCTATGTTTTATCATTGCTTTGTTATTTGGATTATGCTTTAAGGATTTGAGTTGGATTGGATTTGGTTATCTTGGATTATGGTTTAAATTTTAATGATTATGTTGCTTATTTAATTGCTTGGAGTTATTGTTGTTTACTTGTTATGCCCTATTGAATGGATTTTGATCTAACAAAAGGGGGAGAAGTTTAGCCAAAATTTTTCAAACTTTTTCAGTCTTAAATTAAGGGGGAGTAATTTTCAAAGTTTTCTAAAGACACTTAAAATTTTTCACTTTGGTTTTGTTATATCAAAAAGGGGGAGATTGTAAAACTTATGTTTGATTTTGATATAACAAAGTGTTTAAGGACTAAATTGTAAAAGGAAATAAAATTTTAAGTATTCTAAAGTCTCACAAATTGACAAGGAAAATTTTCTTTAAGTCTAAAACATAAACCCAAAATTTTTCTAAGTGTTTTCAAGCAAAACTATGTATTTTTGCCCAGGCGTATCAATCACCCCTTGGTGTTTCGATACGGAAATTGATTACTGGAATTTGGTTTTGCAAAGCGTACATATACGGCTTAACCCGTTTCGATAAGGCATTCATATGACTTTGAAAAATTAGGCCTTGCGTTTTGATACGACCTTCATCTGGCAAATGTTTTAAGCTTTGCATTTTGATACGGCCTTGTCCGTTTCGATACGATCTAAAATTTGTGTTTAGGATATTTTTAATCGTACCGATACGGTACCATCCGTTTCGATATAGTTTGTCAAGATCTTCGAGATCTTTACATTAAATGTTTTCGACCGTTGCCTTGTCAGTTATTGGAATCAACAAACTTTCAATTTTTCATTAGCCGTATTGATACGCCCCTAGGCGTACCGATGCAATTTTTCAACTCGGATTCCAGTAAGCAAATATCGCACCAATATGGCCTTGCCGTTTCGATACGCCCCCTATTTTATACTATGACCGTTTCGATACGCCTTCCCGCGTATCGATACACTACTGCACAACGGCTATATTTTTCTTGTAACAGGTATCGATACGGCACTTCGTGTACCGATACGGATGGTTGGCAGATATCATTTATTGCGGGAAAGAAGTCCTTCAACGGCTATATTCAATACTCCAACCACCCAAACGGCTAGAAATCAATGAGAGGGTATAAATACAAGACTCCAATGCTGCTGCAACAACTATTGAACATTCATTGAACAACAATCAAGCAATCAAGCAAAATCCAACCCTTTGTGCTTTTAGAGTCAAATCTTGTACACCCAACTTGTGTAATTCTTTTGTATATCTCTGTTTCAAGTTTGGGATTGTGAGTGATCATTATTGGCAAAATTTTGTATCTTGTGAGGATATTTTATTTGCCAAACTTCTTTTTTTGTATTGTGAGTGAATTATTCAAAGCTTTGGGTAGAAAGCTTGAACTTGTAACGGTTGCCTCCTAAGCCTAGAAAAGGGGAAGAATTTCATAGTGAAATTGTTGAAAATCCTTAGTAGGAAGCTAAGGTAGTGGACGTAGAGCTTGTTATAAGCTTGAACCACTATAAATCCTTGTGTCCCATTGTTCATACATTTTTAAATTGCTTCCAAAATTTAAAATTGCCAATTCACCCCTCTTGGCCACCATCTAAATTGATTGATCATCCTAATAATACAAATAATTAAAAATACACATGAAACCCCACCAAAACTAAAGCAACATTGCAACTACTTTGTTCAAACAAAAGACACAAAAATGACAGACCAAATAATCGACCAATGAAGCAGCGCAAAATACCACCAAATTGCCTGCCCAAACTTTACTTTGCCAGAAAAAGTGAAACTAATCCAAACTCTTGGAAACACTCAAAAATGATATTCACCAAAGAAACACGAGAGACGATCAAATAGAAAAACCCCATCACCAAATACGAAAAGGACCCTTTTTAGACCAAAAAATAACCACCAACTAGCACAAATAAAAGACACTCAACAACCGCATAACAGTTCTAAACAACACAATGAGCCAACACCATGTGTTCGACCGCCACCGTCAAGGGAGAATCAAAGAAGCAATTCAAGATATTGAAAACTTCCTATTGCTCCAAACCCAAACTGCACCCAATTATAAAATCTTCTAACTCCTCAAACTAACTGAGAAGACTATAACTCGACTAAAACAATTCTCACAAAAATCTGCAACCCAAAGATTCATGGCTCTAAAAACACTCTTAACTTCAAAAGCAAACCAAAGAAGTTCCCAAGTTAAAACTCCTAACTATACCAACACCAATATAAACCAACCATCATAAAATAGCCACACAATGTAGAACTAAAAACTTACCCCGACCAACGCACCTTGGTAGTCCGAAGTCGAAGGAATTGTTTAATGTTCATAGGGGGATCTTTCATCTTTAGGAGAGACTTGTATCAAATTCAGTTGTTGCATCTCCTATTGAGGTGGGTAGTCGGCCTTGTTACAGTGAAGAGTGTGTAGAGGAAACAGTGTTCGGTTCTAAACCGAGAGTATCCGATAAATTAATGGGCCCGTTGATCGTGGTTTTGAGATTAGTCCTCGGGTATTGGACGTAGCAAAATTTGAAGTACAAGCTTGCTCAACCAGCCCGTCTACGGTGCTAAGGCCTAGACCGATTGAGAGAGTGTTTAAATCTGACTTTGTGAATTATGAGGGGACTGGCAGAAGGGGTCGTGGCCAGACAAAGAAAGCTTTGAACCTGGAACAAGGTTTTGCTAATAGTTCCCTTTTAGATTCTGATTTTGTGAGGCAGAAAAGACAAATCTTGCGTGAGGCTGGGGAAACTCTTAAAATCGGTAGGCTGGTTAGAGAATCGACAATTGGTAAAGAGGAAGAAATAGTATAGGACATTGCTCGTCTTATTGAAGTATGAGATAAGCACCAATAAAGGTCGATAATGAGGGTGCTGCTATGGAACGTTCGAGGATTGGGGTTGTCGATGAAAAAGTACACTATTCATGATCTGTTAAGGCAGCACCATTGTGAGATGGCCCTTTTACAAGAGACTAAAACGGAAAATGTTGAATATGGAGTGGTAAGTCGTGTTTGGCATTCGGATAATTTTGAGTTTTCTTTTTCACCATCGGTAGGAAATTCTGAGGTTCTGCTTATAGTATGGGAAATATCTCGATTCTGTAAAGACCCAGTCGTGATACATCTGAACTTTATAATTGTCAAAGGTGCGTAGATTAATGAGGATTGGTTGTGTTTTATGGGTAATGTATATGCTCCTTATTTACTTGATGCTCATGTTAGTCTTTGGGAAACTCTTTCTGTTGTTGTTTCTGGTTTGGATGCACCGTTGTGTATTGGCGATGATTTTAACATTGTGAAGGATGTGTCGGAAAGACAAGGTTGTTTGTTTTATTATCGTGGTTTGGAGGAGCTTGTTGAATTTTATGATGCCTGTAGCCTTATGGGTATTCGATTAGTGGGCAAAGGCTTTACTTGGTTTTGTCTCGGGGGTCGATGTAGTCGACTTGACCGTTTTATGTTCACTTGTGAGTGGTTTAATCACTTATCTAAATTGTTGCAGCAAAATCTTCTAAAAGGGATATCGAACCATTCTCTGTTGTACCTTATCAGTGATGAGTTTGATTAGGGGGCTCGCCCCTCTCGCTTCCTAAATTGTTGGCTCGAGGAGCAGCCCAATGTGAGTGTTTTTGATGCAGAATGGCAAAAGATATCAGTCAAAATGGGCAGTGGCAACTTAGTTTTAAAGCTGCACAAGCTACATTGTTTTATAAGGAAATAGAACAGGGAGAGTTTTGGCCATGTTTTTTTTTTGCTCGGCAAAAAATTTTTTATATTAATTTAGAATACCACAAAAGTGGTTATAAACGACCATAATCCAATTTGAGTTCCTCATTAAAAACCTTATTAACCCTAGATGGAGGAAAAGAGTACACTCAACTTGGAGATACACAAGAAAAAATACCACAAATAGACTATTTGCTACTGATCTACAATAATAATAATCCATCAAAGTTCGACCTCCTTAAAAAAGACACAAAATCAAAAACCAACATCTAGCCAAAATCAAACAACGCTAACTAGTCCCCAAATACATGAAACAAAAGTCATCACCTATAAGAGCATACATACCTAACAACCATCTAGAGCCAACAACAATCTTTTGGTTGTGGAAGCTATTCCAACGCTGCCATCTCGCCAATGATAACCGATATAGACCAATTAAGATCTTAAACCATGATAACTCCGGACTAAGGCAACCCTAAACCACAACGCCTATCCCCTTCATCTCCCATCATGCATCCAAAGACTTAACTTTTATCTTATTTTTCTCTTGGGTTTATCCCTTTTCTTTCTTTCTTTCTAAGGGCGATAAAACTTTATCTTGGAAGGATAGCAAAGAATCATATTTTTTTCCCTTCTTTGATCGATCTAACCCACGTACTTCAGAAAAATCTAACATGAAGTCATTTGCCACATCTTCCATTTCATCTTTGTTCTCAATAACACCCGATCGGATTGCCCCATTTAAGGCATCCACCTTCGCTTCCCACGAAAGCTTCTCCCCTTTTTTGACGAAAATATCTTGCTCTTCAACCATTTCCACCTTTAACTCATCCTCGGACAAATCTGTTGAGCTTAATTCGTGATTTTTGAACCCCTTCAAATTCATATCCTCAAAAGCTTTATTGCACCCTTGAGATACAACACTTCCATCTACAGTTTCATGCAAATTCACGTTAGCCAGCTCGTCACAACCGAATTTTCCATGCAACCCCACTTTAATTTCTTCATTAATTAAAGGCTTCTTGATATTTTCCTTATTGGAACATGTTGATAATTGAATTACAGAGCTGGAAATGGAAATTGATAAGTTAGACTCATGGCTGCATGGTTCTCCGAATGGTGAGCATGATGGAAAATATAAGGCTCTAACATCTGAATTATGAAAACAAAAGAAGTTCAAGGAATCTATTTGGCGTCAAAAGAAGTTCAAGGAATCTATTTGGCATCAGGTGATGATACGTATGGGGTTTGGTTCCCACTGGAGGACTTGGATTTTCAAGTGCATTAGCACAGCTCGCCTATATATCCTGGTTAATAGAAGTCCCTCTCGTGAATTTTTGATGCAACGGGGGGTACGATAAGGCGATCCACTCTCGTTGTTACTCTTTCTTTTGGTTGTGGAAGCTTTACACCAATTCCTAGTGAATGGGGGAAAATGTGGATTAATATATGGTGTAAATGTTACAAATCAGTTTACACTCTCCCACTTACAGTTTGCAGATGACACATTTATTTTTCTGCATGGCAATGTTGAGGAGGCTGTTCAGTTAAAGCGTATCCTTAGGGCTGTTCAGTTAAAGCGTATCCTTACCTATTTTCAATATGGTTCTGGGTTAGGAATTAACTTTGTGAAATAGTCTTTATTTACGGTAGGCATCTTAGACTCGATTAAGGAAGAAATGGCAGTTTTGTTGTTGTGCTCATATGGTGTGCTTCTGTTTAATTATCTCGGGATTCAAATTGGGATTAATCCTTACTGTCTGAGTGTGTGGGAACCTATTTTACAGCTTTTCCGCCAACGTCTTACTGGTTGGAAAGGATCATCTTTGTCTTTTGCTGCGAGATTATTGTTGGTGAATTATGTTCTCTTCCTTGCTTTGTATTATATGTCAATTTTGTCGTGCCAAAGGGGATTATCCGAAAGTTGGATCGTATTCGTAGATAGTTTCTTTGGGGTGGATCCGAGAAAAATACAAGATGAACCGTGCTTGATGGGAATTTGTTTGTAGACCAAAGAGACTTGGTGGTTTAGGTGTGTGAATCTGCGAATTTGTAATCTCACATTGCTTGCTAAATGGTCGTGGAGATATGCCACTGAGCCGTTGTCATTGTGAAAGTCAATTATTATGTCAAAATATGGCTCAAATCGATTAGAATGACAGACCAATTTATCGTTCCAAAATTGGATGTCAGTAGTATGGCGTAATATAACTGCGGTGCAGGATTCTTAGGAGGTGTCGCGCATTATGGACTCGGACAATTTTTCTTGGGTAATAGGAGAAGGTGTCAGTCTTCTTTTCTGGCTTGACCGATGGTACCTAGAGAGTCCCTTTTGTGACTTATTCCCTTGTCTTTTCCCATTGGCTTTAAATAAATTGTCATTGGTTGTCGACTATACAGTGGGGAATTCTTTTGACTATAGACTTTGGGATTCATTCTTCTCCAGAGAGGTACATTTTTTTTTAATTTAATCAATGGAGAGAATTGAAGGCATTGGTTCTCTCTATTAGACTGCTCCCAAATGTGCATGACAGGCTGGTTGGGCAACATGAATCTAGGGGACAATTTTCAGTGAAAACTTTATACTCGCTTATGGCGTCCTTCGGCATATCTCTGGAGCACTTGGACACCTTTAATATTTTGAATTTTTTTATTTTCCCCAAAGGTAAATGTACAATTTAATTCTTTGGTTCATCATGGTTCACCGTTTCCCCTACTTTACATTTTTGCAAGATTGAGGTATGATGTTTGATGCTACTGTAGTGCCTTGTCGTTTGTTCGTTGTGTTCGGAGGGGATGATTTCCTTCAATCTGATCATATCCTATTTAATTGCCACTTTGGCCGTCAGGTTTGCTTGTTTAACTTATTTTTAATAACAATGGTTACTCATCTTGAACCCTTTTTATTCTTTTAGCTTAAGATCTCTTTTTTTGAAAGTGAGTTTTGGGTATATTTTGGGGAATCATTATGGTGGGATAGACCATGGGAGGGCTTGCTCGGAATAACTTATTTCTTAGTGTTTCTTGGGTGGCATCGCCGACAGTCGTTTTAGAATTTAACGTGGACGGATCAGCCAATGTAAGCCGAGGCCTGCGGGTTATGGGGGTGTGCTCCGAGATTACTCAGGTTGTATCTTGGCCTTGTTCTCCGATCTTCTTGGAATTTTAGACTCTAATGTTGCGAAGGTGTAAGCGATCGCCCATGCCTTGTCCCTTCTTCTACGATCTAAATGGTGTCAAGGTTTTCCTATCATTATAGAGTCTCCCAGGTTGCTTTATCATGGGTGCTTCTTTGGAATCCTCGGTCTTGGAGGCTATGGCAATGGTTCCGGCTAATTGATGAAGCTTACTTCGTTCTTGATTCGATTGTGTTTCATCATGTCTTTCGTGAAGCCAATTCCCAGGCTGATGCTTTAGCAAAGAATGGCCTTGGCCGCGCATCGTGGTTTCAAGTTGTCCACTAGCTTGTTGTGGCAGCTTGTTGTTGCTATGTTTTTTTTATTATTGTGTGTGGTCATTTCGGTGTTTGGTTTGCCATTTGTTCTATGCCTTTTAAGTACTCTTTTCCTCTAACTAGATTTAGGAGGTTTTTTAACGAGGCTCACTTGATATTTCTTTGTATGATTTTTCTCTAATAAAATCATACTCTTTGATTAAAAAAAGAAGACAAGCACATGCTCTAGCAATGATCGAAGCAACTTAAATCTTATCTTGTTAAAAAAACACCTCCTGCAACCTAAAACCAATGCTCCAAACACTTTTAGAATGCTGAATTCACTTATTTAAAACCAAACATCACATGGATCCTGAATATGAAGACGCAAACCTCCCTACTTACCGCCATCTTCCTGAATTACCCACTCCAATTTTCACTTAATTAATTATCCTCCAAGAGGGCTAGTTCCCTTATCACTTCTTCTTCGCCTCCCTCTATTTCCATTCCTAAACTCTTTCCAAACTCTAACATTTTCCGAGCATATCTTGTCAACAAATCCCACCTAGCCACAAGATCCGCATCAAAGAGAGATCTCCTAGAAAGCTCCGAGCTTGTATGCTCCTTCTTTTTCTGTTTATTTCGTTTGATGGCCCAATCCTGCTTCTTCCTTTCAACCTCTGGCAATGCCCTGTCTTGAAAATCCAATAAGGAACTGTACTTCTTGTCTTCAGACTTTTTTCTCCTAGTATTAAGTTCAGGGAAGAATCCTATATCCCGATCCAAACTGTCATCTTATTTTTTGTTCTCAGTAAAATTATTTTTATTAATATTTGCCAAAGTCGAGTGGCTCCTTATAAATATTCCTAAGCCTAAATGAAGAAAAGAATACACAACGACTGGTCCTTGAGTAATACAAAAATCAAAGCAGATGTCAAAACAGATCATAGTCTCATCACCCTCTCTTTTCACAGCAAAACTCCCTTGTAACTCTAAATTGCAATACAAGTAATTACCACCATGCTTTAAAGATCTCAGAAAGGTGCATACCCTCTTTTGCAAGGTGATCTGCTAATCGATTTCTGTCTCTCAAAACACATACAAAGGATACAAGTTGAATTTGGCTGCAGACTTTGTCTATCTCATCAAACAATGACCACCAGTGCTAGGGTCAAATATTCCTATCCCCAATCCAGTTTAGAACGACTTGTGAATCTAATTTACCATAAGGTTTGCTTTCCCCAGCTAGCATGCTTCAACAAAAATTGACAAAGCATTCTTAATTGCCAATAGTTTCACAAAGTTAGAACTTACCAGATCAACTGGTCTGGAAAACATGGCTCTAATGTCTCTTACGTTCGTTCTCAAAACGCCTCCACACCCTGCTATTGGATCTGTGTATGCATCGTCAACATTGAATTTAACTTCATCTTCCTTTAGAGAAATCCAATCTGAAATGTCTTTGACTTTGATGCACCCAGTAGGATTGTTCCACCAGTCCTCTTCATTGAGAAAATTTTCTTCCTTTACGACTTTGATCCATATGTATGCTCTTATTTTTGTAAAAAAAAGGAGATCCTTCGATGGGATTGCTTTTTCTTCGAAGATTTTCTCGTTTCTTGCCACCTAAAGACTCTACACAGCTGAAGCTATCGAAATGATCCATAATGTTCTTGTTTTTCCTATCCAATCTACACTAAAACAGAAAAGAAAAGAATTCACCCAGGCACAATAGGTTGGCCAACTAATTGAAAATCTTTTCTTCCAAAACCAACCTGCAAACCTGCATTCCAACAGTAAGTGGTTCATTTTTAACTCACACCAAGGACATCTAATCGAATCATCCAGTTTCACCCCTCTTGCTCTTAAAAATCTTTTGTAGATATCCTATCGATTTTTAATAACCAAATTTTTTTGTGGAACCTTCATTTTCCAAATTTTGTCAACGTCAATCAAATACAGGGTCTTCAATGTTTGTGTTCACCATCAGATCCATTAGTTTGGCAACTGAAAAAATTCCTGCTTTTTCATGAACCCAAAATATTCTATCTGGTTTATCACTCCTTATTTGATTCCTTTCAATAATTTCTTTTATAGCAGCCTTTAATCTCTCTTCTCTGGCCAGTAGGGGTCTTAAAAACATAGTTGTCCACTCAATCTCATTTAGGTTGTTGTTGAGAATAGTTGAAGCTACCACAATCCTTTTTCGAATAACAAGTCTATAGAGCCTTGGAAATACTCAACATAGTGGCTTCTAATCTCACCAAAGATCTTCCTAAAATAACGCTGATTTACCATCCCCCAACTTCCATCTAAAAGCAAAGTGATCCATCTGTTGCACCACAATCTTGCAGATTGTTTCCCCATCCCCATTTGGCTAGCAATGCCGTGTTCTTAGCAATGATGTTCACCACCCCTGCTCTTCCTTTTCTTTTTTTGTAGGCAAACTCGTCCTCAGTTCACCTTGGCTATTATCTTCGCACCAGAGCAATTTCCCCATAAAAATCTTCTTCTTATTTTATCTATCTGCAACAAAACAAATTTTGGGGCTTGGAAAATAGACATGTAGTATAAAGGCATTGTAGATAACACTAAGTTAATAAGAATAACTCTTCCAGCAAAAGTCAAGGATCTACATTTCCACCCAGCAAGCTTGTGTCTAACTTTGTCGACCACTGGATCCCATATTTCTATTCTTCTCGGATATGCTCCCAAGGTATTCCCAAGTAACTAAATAGGAGTTTACCTTTTTTTTACAGCCACAAAGGTTTGCTCAGGAATCCAAGCAATCTTCATCTATATTGATACCCGTCAAGCATGATTTCTTGAAATTTATACTTAGACCCGAACACACCTCAAAGCATCTCAGGATGTGTTTGATGTTCCTCAATTGATCTTAATCAGTTATCAAGAATAGAATTGTGTCATTCGCAAATTGTAGGTGTGAGATTGACAAATGATGGTCTCCAATTGTAATGCCTTCAAATGACCTCCTATCTACTGCTTTCTGGATTAGTAGATGTAATGCTTCTGTAACAAGGATAAAGAGAAAGGGAGATAGTGGGTCCCCTTGTCTCAATCCTTTGCTTATTTTAAATTCCTTCATAGGGGATCCATTTAGCAAAATAAAGACCTTTGCAGTTGATAAACAATCCATCACCCATTGACACCATTTCTTCCCGAAACCAATTCTATCCAAGACTATCAGTATGAATTCCTATCTTACATAATCATAGGTTTCTCCAGTGACTCTGCTTCTTCATTTGAAAGCATGCAAAAATCTAATTTGAAAACAACATCCCAATTCCTAGAATTATAGCTCAATTGTTTAAGAAAGTGATCAAAAACTTTCTGTTTCAGACGACTGGGGTTCACCGATCCTCTTTCCCCAAGATTCGAGCCCTGTATAACATTTCTCTTTGCACGTATCTTTATTGCCCTGTGAAAGAATTTTGTGTTTAAATCTCCCTGCTTCAACCAGTTTATTCTTGCCTTTTGGCGCCAGATATCTTCTTGAACTTTAAGGCAATCCCACAGTTCTATCTTCATCTATCTCAATTTATTTATTTGCTTTAGATCCAGTTTATGAGCATCCCCAAGTTTCTTCAAACCGTTGATGAGATTCTCTAAATTGTGCACTTTGCTATTGGCATTCTCTTGTGTAGCATTCCATTGTGTGAGAGCTTCTTTCACCTCTCTCAATTTAGTTGGCAGATTCTTCCCTGAATTGTTTAGCCTCCCATCATTTCCTTTATCACCTTTAGACATCCATCCTTGGAGAACCAAGCATTGAATGCTTTGAAAGGTCTTGGTCCCCAATTGATTTAAAATTTGGCCAGTAGTAGAGGAATATGATCTGAAACCTTTCGAGACAGGCCGCGTAATGGTAAATCATCATTTGCTAGATAACAATCTTCTTCCACCAAGAATCTATCTAATTTACTTTGTTTGTTACCTGGGCCAATCCAAGTGATATTTCTCCCTACAAGGGTACCTCAAGAAGATTACATTTCTCCCATTATCCGCGGGTGTTGCCATCCTGTTCTCAATGCCACAATTTCATCCCACAGATTTTTCCCCAGTTTATCACAAGGTGTATAAACATTTATACAAGTGAAGCAAGCACTTTCAGCAAACCATTTTCCTGAGATTAGCTATACCTGGATGTTGTTAGACTCTTCTCTGCTTCAAATTTGTTTTTGTCCCTAATTATTAATAACCCCCTTGATCTCCCCGATGTCTTAGAAAATTTATAATCAAATTCATCATTGTACCATAGACTCTCAATCTCATTTTCACTAAACTTTTCCTTTTTCGTTTCTTGAAGAAATACCATCTCTACTTTATTAACTTGGTTATTCTTCCTCACAGTTGACACCTTCATCTTCGAAACCAGCCCTCTTATATTCCAGGATAGAATCCTTATCCTTTTAGTTGCAATCTTCACTGCTAATTGCCTTTATTTGATTGGTCCATTTTTTCTAGTCGAGTTATCTCATCCACTACTTCTTGTTCATCACCTTGGATTTTGATGCCCAAATCTTTCCCCAATTTTAATGCCTTCTTGGCTTCCTTCGTATAATTATCCTATCTCGATTGCATGTCCGAATCAGACAACGATCATTCTTCCAACTCAGACTTGTCCGCTGATTTGCCTTTTTTCTTGTATCTTCCTGTAGTGATCCCTTACCAGGTTTTCATTTTTTTGAAACTCGGGAAGTTTGAATTTGCAGCTCCCTACCTTAACACTATTAACCTCGTCTCCCAATTCAACCTCACACTCTGCTTCAGTATATGTACCCTTATCCTTTGGGTTGTTTAAGTTGTTAACTCTCTCCGCCCATGAAATCTAATTACCATCGGATCTTGTCTTCTGGACGTTTTCAACATCAGACTCCAATTCAATATCACACCCATTGTCCAATTCATTTTTTTAAATCCCATAAACCCATATCATTCATGACTTTTGTCTGGTAAGGATTCAGGTCCAGATTTGACACGCGTCGTTCTCGCGTCAAAATAATTCCTTCTTCTCAAATAATAAATAAAGGAATTCAAACGTAGTAAAAGAGAAGTAAGGGTCGATCCCACAGGGACTAAGAGAACTTCATGATTTATGTTTGTTCAATCGGTGAGCCAAGAATAGAGTTGAATAATATTTAAGTATGGTGGGGATTTGTGATTAAGTAAAAATAATAAGAGATTATAGACAAAATTTAGGAAGTGGATTAAATATGGTAAAGATTAGTCTCGGGCTTTTGCTTTGACTCAGTTTCCTCGGATCATTGGAAAAAGAATTTTTCACTTCGGGGTTCACGTCGGTTACTCGTCTTCAAGGATCAATCCTTGTGACTGTGCCTTGTATACAGAATACCCAAGTGCCATCTTTGATATCGATTTTGGAAATTGATCTAATCAACAACAATGTTGTAGATCAAAAATGTTTAAGTAAGCCGACTCGGACTATGTCATTTCAATGATAACTGATTCTGATCTCAGTTTCCTCTTAGCAAACAATTTTGCTAAGTGTGTTCCCAGGAAGTCAAATGTGCTTCAATAGCCGATCCTTCCTCCCACACATTTAACCAAAACAACATCCTGACCAATATCAATCTTTGGTTTTGAAATCATTTTGATTTTGAAATTAAGTTTAGAAAAACTAAGAGAGAAACCCGAAATTATCTAAGTGCTTTTTCAATCCTCGCGTTGGAATTGAGTCATTGCTTTAGCCCTTGGCTATGGAAAACTTAGCTAAGTATGATTATAGGGAAAATCATACTTAGCATTATGAAAGAAAAATAAATAAAAAACTTAAAGCAAGAACTAGAAAAGAAAGAATTTTATAAAACTCTAAAAGTAAAAACAAAGCTAAGAATGAGAATATGAGAGATGAGATTTGAGTTTGCCCCAAATGGGGTATTATAGCAGCCTAAAACCCTAAAAATAACCCTAAAGAGATAAGAGATAAATCCTAAATTATTTAAATTAATTACAAAAGATAAATCCAAAGTTTGAATTAAAATCCGGCTGATAAGTTATCTGATATGATGCTGATAAGCTATCGTTGCTGCTGACGTGGCATCTTCTAGAAGCTGCTGATGTGGCGTCCAGTCAGACTTTCATGCCCACTAATCCAGCCATGAATCCAGAAAATAAAAAATTACACAATTTCAGTAGTTTAAGCAATATTCCTAGAATCTACTGTCCTGCATGGAAAATAAACAAAAATGCCCACATTAGCAACTTAAAACAATCAATCAAGGAGTAATTAGAGATAGAATAATGCATAATTTAAGCACTAATCAAATTCCCCCTCACTTATTCAATGCTTGTCCTCAAGCATTTCTCAATTATCATGCTAAAAACCTTAAGTTGCCAACTCCAATTTCAAAGAATTTCCAAGATTTCTAAAGTAAACTAAATCAAGTAAATGTTGAAATTCAAGACCAATCAATCATGACATAATCAATTAAGTGTAAATCGACCAAGGCATTTCAATCGTCTACCAATTTCAAAGAATACAAGACTTAGCTCCTCACATTGGTTCACCCATTTCGCTCAAATGTTTCGGGTAAGAGAATCGCTCAAGCCTAAACTAATCAACTCATTACCATAGGCTTGTAACTAGATCTAATCTCCGCTACTTAATATAAAAATGATGCAAAATCAAGAGGACTTAAAATGGGTTGCAACGGGTTAAGGTTTGGGTAGGATAAAAGGCTGAAAATGAGGTTTAAAAAGTCAAGACAAGTAAAATTATTCCAAGGAATTTATTCGAAGAGAGGAGAAGAAATCGATCATTTTTTTCATGCGAACTGTCCCTCTTTTCTGTTTTTTCTGCTTTTTTTTACTGTTCGAACAGCATCGTATATTCGAACTGCACTGCACGGTTCTGCAATTTTTCTGCGCTGTATTTTCCTGCACTGTTCGAACCAAACTGCACTGATTTATTTTTCTGCACAGTTTTTTCTGCGCTGCAATGTTTATTTTTTCTGCACAGTGTTTTTTTAACTGATTCGAATCTGATTTTGTTTATCTCTCTTTTTCCTCTTTGGAATAACCTCAACTTGTCCTGAAAAATGGTGACAAAAATAATTGAAAATGATACGGTAAACAAAGAAAATGATTAAAGGCTCAAAAATGGTTCACTAAGTGGAAAATAAATAAAAGGGTAGGCTATTTTGTTTGGTAAGAGAAGTTGGTTTAATCCTAATGACTCTATCATATTAGAGCATCATAATCAAAATGTGTATTCTCAGCAAGCATCGAGTTACAAGTTCTAGAACGCAATCAATTAGTTTGACACACTCAATCGAAACAAAGAGCAAGAATAAAACATATGCTCATTAGGCTCAAAACTCACACGAAAGGTCTATTGAACTAAGTCATTCATCCAATTCAATCAACAAATTCATGAAACGCCTAAGAAAAATTTACATAAATTAGTCATGCCATGCTATCGTGCATCCTAAATTCAACAAGAATAAGATTGAATGCACAAAGAAATGCAAAGAAATTAAATCAAACAAGAGACTAGCAACCAAGGTCATCAACAATTCTAATCAAGAAACAACTTAATTTCAATTGCAAAGCATAAGTGAGAGTCAATTTGATTTCTAATTCCACCCCTTACTTAATTATAATGTCCCATTATGGAAAAATAAAGTGCAAGAGAAAGAGGGTGAAAATACTCCCCGATTAATGTCAGCCACGGGCACGTCCTCAACGAGATGTGCCCGGGCGAAGGAAGGATAGGATTTCGGCAATATTGGTTTCAATGGAATTCAGGCGCTCGTTAACATCCGGCTGCAGATTGTTGTCCTGTGCGGGTCGAGGAACTGGCCTCCAAAGGAAAACGCGCTCATTACGAGGTGCACTAGTGCCCAGAGGAACAATATATGGCGCATCGGGAGTACCGGCTAGAAGACCCTTTGTATCCAAGCACCTCGCATCCAAAGCATCCATGGCAAATACGTAAGTAAACTGTGAAGGGTCAAATGTCAGAGGGAAAAGACGAGATGCAAGGTGTGTGATATAAGGACCAAGAATAAGTGGGCGATTAGTCCGCGCAACACGCTCAAAGGCATAGGCAAACCAAAAGCCTAAATTTACCTTAATGTCGACTTGCATACACCATAAAAAGAAAAGTTCAACCTTACTTAAGTTGGAAGAAGTGTCATTACGACCGGAATAGTTGTACGCAAGGAAGCGATGAATGTAGCGGAGTGCTGGATTATGAATGGCCCATCCTTTCGTCGCACGCGGATCGTATGCTGCACCCGCCAAGCCAGTAAGAGTTTCATAGCATATGTTACTGTCAAAATCCTGTGAAATCTCAAGTAAACCAGTTAAATACCCAAGATCCGTGACATCTATCACGAATCCTATATAAAAATTAAATTTCGTGATTGACATTGAAAAATACTGACCAAGCAGTCGAAAGGATACGACATCAGGAGGGTGCACAAAAATAACACGATTTTTATCAAATAAAAACGTGGCATAAAACTCAAAAACCAGTTCATAATACGTGTTACATCTAATTTTCAGATAAGTTGTCCATCCAATCGCATCAAAGAACTGCATGACAGACTAGCGCAAGTGCAAACTTTCTAGAGTTTGGGGAGGAATATACTTACAAACTTGAAAGTGGCGGTGGCGAATGTGATTAAATCTTTCCAAGTCGTTGCCAACAAACTCCAAGTAGCCATGTAAAACCTCCTTGGTTGGAACCGAATATTTGCACCCACGTCGGCAGCGTTCGAAACGCTCTTTCTGATTGGTGTGGTCATTCAGAATAGCATTGTTTCCTAAACTTGCCGCGAATGGTGGGGAATCCGGACGTTCATTGTTCGAGTAGGAAGAGGCGGGCTGGTCAGAAGGATATCCTTGCTCAAAGTCTGGTTGTTCCATCGATGGGCTGTTCGTGTGGAGATTAGCTCCGAGGGTGTCTATAAAGCCAAAAATCAGATGGAAAATTAGTAGATGGGCAACAGAGATAAAATCAAAATTTACCTCGGGTGTTTGATGCGGCGAAGATGGATGCAGGGGATGAGAAAATGCAGCATCGCCATGCATGGAATGAAAGGATGGTGACGGCCTCCTTGAGGATCTGTCTTACCGTGGCTGGTCAGCATCGGTGACATCTAGCATCGACTGTGAGGACGCGGCGAAAGGCATGGAGTGGAGGTAGGGGACGACGGTGCCGGTTGGCTACGCGGTGGTCGAAGGCATGAAGACCCAGCAGTCGCGTTGCTGCCCAGTGAATGAGCAGACCGGCCAGTTGAGTGATCAGGGGCCGGTTCCTGGTCGTCCGGCTGAGTGGTGGTTGCCTACGGCTGCAACGTGGGGGGCGGTGGAGGAGCAGGCTGTGAGTCTGAATCGCTAGGCACGACCACGAACTGCGGTGGTGTCATCCGACGATGACCGCCGAGCATTATGGGTACCGGTGTTTGGGGGAGCCGGCGTGCTTGATCCCTTGTGCGCACTATTGTTGAAGCAAACGAAGGTTGTCGTGGGTGAGGGCTGGTTGGTTTGAGGGAACGACTAAAGAAGAAGAAGGGTAATAGTATAGGTTTGAGAAACGTAAAAGAATTAAATTTGAAAGGGATTGTGATATCTTATCACAAGTGTGGCCCACATAATCTCACAAAGTAACAAGATTGGGTCAAAATTTGACCGATTATGATATGGAAATTTAAAATTTGATTCTATATTTGGATAGGGGCCGGCTATAGTGCACCAAGGAGATGCTAACTTGCTCCATGCTTGAAGAACCTGCAAAATACGATCAGCAACAAGGGATAGCAAACGATTTTATGCAAAAATAGAAAGAAAGAAAATAAATTAAGAAAAATTGTAACAAAAAGAAATAAACAAATTAATTAAAAATGGGTTGCCTCCCATCCAGTGCTTATTTAACGTCGTTAGCTTGACGAGCCAATTTTTAAAGTGTAGGTTCTTGTAATTCGATCTCCTCAGCTAATCCTACCGGAGCGTTCTCATAATACGGCTTCAACTTCTGGCCGTTTACTTTAAATCGAGCTCCATAACTGTCTTCTATCTCCACTGCGCCATGAGGAAAAATTTGAGTTACAGTAAATGGGCCGAGCCATTTCGATCGAAGTTTGCCTGCAAAAAGTTTTAGTTTTGAATAAAACAACAAAACCTTTTGGTTAATTGTAAATGATTTAAAGGATATTCTTCGGTCGTGGAATTCTTTCGTCTTCTCTTTAAATATTTGAGCGTTGTCATAAGCGTTTCGTCAGATTTCCTCTAATTCTTGGATGTGTAGCTTCCGCGCTTCTCCAATTGCTTCCATCTCCATGTTACACTGCTTAACTGCCCAAAAGGCTCGATGCTCCAATTCAGCCGGCAAATGGCATGGCTTACCGAAAATGAATCGATATGGCGACATCCCAATAGGACCTTTATAAGCCGTCCGGTATGCCCACAACGCGTCGGACAACTTGAGACTCCAATCTTTACGATCTGGTTTTACAATTTTTTCAAGAATTGCTTTAATCTCGCGGTTCGGCACTTCCGCTTGTCCGTTGGTCTGCGGATGGTAAGCAGTGGCAATTCTTTGAGTTACTCCGAACGTTTTCATGAGCGTGTCAATTACCTTGTTAATGAAATGGGTTCCTCAATCGCTAATTATCGCTCGTGGTGTGCCAAACCTGGAAAAGATAGAATTTTTCAAAAATTAACAGTGGTTCTATCATCATTATTTCGGGTAGCCTTAGCTTCCACCCATTTAGAAACGTAATCAACTGCAAGAATTATGCAAAAATTTCCAAATGAAGAAGTAAATGGACCCATGTAATCGATTCCCCACACATCAAAAATCTCACAGACGTGAATCAGATTTTGAGGTAATTTATTCCTTCGGCTTAAATTCCCTACACGTTGACACTTATCACATGATTTACAATATAAGTAAGCGTCACGAAATATAGTAGGCCAAAAGAAACCACATTCTAAAATTTTATGGGCAGTTCGCTTTGGTCCAAAGTGACCACCACATGAATAAGAATGGCAAAAGTCTATGATAGAATTTACCTCTTCCTCGGCGACACATCGCCTAATTACCTAATCCGAACAGTGCTTCCATAAATAAGGATCATCCCAAATATAATATCGGGACTCCCGCTTTAGTCGATTAATTCCAGATCTAGGCAAGTCTAAGGGTAATTTACCTGTGACCAAGTAATTTACCATGTCTACGAACCATGGAACCACTTTCTACGCCAACATCAAATGTTCTTCCGGGAACTTATCGTTAATTGGCGGGTCGGCTGTAGAAATAGGAATGCGACTTAAATGATCAGCTACGAGATTCTCGCTTTCCTTCTTGTCTTTAATTTCCAAATTAAATTCTTGTAAAAGAATGATCCATATAAGCCTTGGCTTCGCCTCCTTTTTGCTCATAAGGTACTTCAAAGCTGCATGGTCAGAAAAAACAATCACTTTAGTTCCAAGCAAATAAGATCTAAATTTTTCTAAAGCAAAAACAACAGAAAGTAATTATTTTTCTGTTGTGGAGTAATTTCTCTTAGCCGAGTCCAGAGTCCTTGAAGCATAGGCGATAACATGTGGTTCTTTGCCGGTGCATTACAAAGGCCAAAGGGCATCCGTCGATATACAAATGTACCGAAAGGGCAAGTAAAAGTTGTTTTCTCTTGGTCTTCTGGCGTAACTAGAATTTGGAAAAAACCGAAAAAACAATCAAGGCAACAATAATGAGTTTTACCGGATAATTTCTCAATCATTTGATCTATAAAGGGAAGGGGGAAATGTTCTTTTCTAGTGAGAGAGTTCAACTTCCTGTAGTCGATACAGACTCTCCATCCATTTTGTACACGCGTTGGATTTAACTCTCCTTCAGAATTTTGAACCACTGTCACTCCGGTCTTTTTAGGTACCACATGAATTGGACTTACCCAGTCACTGTCGGAAATAGGATAGATTACATCTGCATCAAGGAGTTTCTGTATCTCCTTTTTTACTACCTCCATCATTGGTTGGTTTAAACGGCTTTGTCCTTGTCTAGAGGGTTTCGCTCCTTATTCTATTTTAATCTTATGCATACGAGTCAAGGGACTAAGTCCCTTAATATCGGCAATAGTCCATCCTATGGCTTCCTTGTACGTGTACAATACCTTCACTAGTGCATTCTCTTCTTCTTCGGACAACTTGTTTGAGATTATCACCGGCAAGGTTTCATTTTCTCCCAAAAAGGCATATTTCAAGTGCTCCAGCAACTATTTTAATTCTATCTCTGGCGCATGCAAAACAGAAGGTAACATTTTAGTTTTTGAGGGAGATAAAAATAAATCAGAATTGATAGATAAAATATGTTCAAACTCCCTTTCTTCCTCTTTGCGGCAAAGTTTAAAATCCCTGTAAAAATTATCGAAAAAATTAGTTTCAATAAATTCATCAACTAAAAGATCAATAATATCGACAAAATTAATTCTTTCTACTTGATCTGGGTATTTCATTGCTTTATAAACGTCAAATTCTACGACCTCACCATCAAATTCCATTGTTAATATACCGTTTCTCAGCCTAAAAGTACCTCAGATCAAGTGTTCGTCCTATTGTTTTCCATGTCGATGACATAGAAGTCGACAGGAAAAATCAGAACATCGACTTTCACTAAGACATTTTCAAGCACTCCCTCCGGATAGATAATAGAACTATCAACCAACTGAATAGTTACTCTTGTTTCCTTCAAAGGTTCGTTAGTAATAATTTTATAAACAGAAAGGGGCATGACGTTAATTGAAGCTCCTAAGTCACACATTGCACGTTTAATTAAAACATTACCTATTTTGCAAGGTATAGCGAACATACCTTGGTCTTTCATCTTTGGTGGAAGCTTTCACTGAAATACTGCTGAGACATGTTCTCCCAGGTTTACCTTCTCGTGACCAGTCAGTCTCCTCTTTGTGGTGCAAAGCTTCTTTAGAAATCGGGCATACCTTGGCACTTGTCGAATAACTTCTAGGAGAGGTATGTTGACTTGTACTTTTTGGAACACCTCTAAGATTTCCTTCTCTTCGGCTCTCTTGTCATGCCTCATCAATCTTGATGGGAAGGGTGGTGCGATTTCATGAGAAGGAGAAGGAGGTGATGGTGGCGATGAAGATGTTCCTTGGACGTATGAGGGTGGCTTTTCCTTCCCTTTCTTGGACCGTCCGACACTCTCTTCTGGGACTTCAGTTGTGACAACGGTTCCACTTCGGAGGGTGATAGCACTCATATTCTCTATCGGATTTGACTCCGTTTGAGAATGAAGTCTTTCCTGCGACTCCAGTCTCCCCACAGTTTGAGCCAACTGGTCATTTGTTTGTCCAAATCTTGTAGGTGGGCCTCAGTGCGGGTTTGAAACTTCTCTTGGGATATTGCAATCGTTCAACGATGGATTCCAATGATGACTTCGGTTGTTGATATTGTTGTTGAATGGGTTGTCTCTGCTGATATGGTTCACTTTGCCTTTGATTTTGAGCATAACTGAAGTTCGGATGATTTTTCCAACCTGGATTATACGAGTTGGCATTGGGGTTGTACTGTCTTTGTGGAGGCCCTGGAAAATTTCCTATGGCATTCACTTGCGCAGTGTCCTCTTCTTGTATAATCGGAAAACAAGTCGTTGGATGCTCTGGACTCGTACATATCCTGCAAAGCCTGGCTGCAATTCTTTTATCTGCAACAAGAGATTGAACAATATCAGCTAATTTATCAATTTTGTTTTCCAGCGAAACCATACTTACCTCGTGAACCCGTCGAGATGGTTCACTAGAAGGGTGAAATCGTTGCTAGTTGGAGGCCATAGTAGATATTAACGTTCTTGTCGCCGTTGGAGTCAAGTTAACAAGAGCTCCTCCACTTGATGTGTCTACCACCTTCATGTCCATGGGTGTTAAACCTTCATAAAAATACTAGAGAAGCGTTTGTTCAGACAACCTGTGTTATGGACAGTTTGCACATAGCTTTTTTGAAAAGCTCTCAGTAGTCATATAAAGATTCAGTATCCTTTTTTCGGATACTCAGGATACTTCGCCTTAGCTCGCTTGCCTTTGCTTCTGGGAAAAACCTGTCAAGAAATAGGCGAGCCATGTCAGTCCAAGTTGAAACCGAATTGGAGGGTAAATAAAATAGCCAATCCTTAGCAATATCAGCTAGAGAATAGGGAAAGGCATGAAGTTTTATTTGATCTTCAGAGACTCCATGTGGTTTTGTGCTTAAACAGACCATGTGAAAATCCTTTAGATGTTTATGTGGATTTTTAGTTGGCAAACCGTGATAGGTTGGTAAAAGGTGTATTAAGCCTGTTTTGAGAGCGAATGATGTCTCATCATTCGAGAATGTTATGCACATCGGCTGCTTATCATCAGGGGCCACAGTCAGTTGTAGAATAGTTTGGTCGTGGTCTCCCATCATAACGGTTCTTTGGTTGTGTGGTCGAAGTGTGATTCTCCTTCAGATGCTATTTCTAAATCTCGTTCTAATCGTTGTTGTCACTGTCTTTGTTTCTTCTCCCGAAGTGCTTGGGCGTGTAGACTTCGGGCGTATGCTTTGATCTCCGGGTTATAATCTGTTTGTTCTCCCAGATTCCTCTTGGTCATAAATCAAACAAAAATAATCAGTAATTCGCCGTAGTCCCTAGCAACGACGCCAATTTGACACGCGTCGTTCTCACGTCAAAATAATTTATTCTTCATAAATAATAAATAAAGGAATTCAAACTCAGTAAAAGAGAAGTAAGGGTCGATCCCACATGGACTAAGAGAACTTCCTGATTTATGTTTGTTCAATCAGTGAGCCAAGAAGAGAGTTGAACAATATTTAAGTATGGTGGGGATTTGTGAATTAAGTAAAAATAATAAGAGATTATAGACAAAATTTAGGAAGTGGATTATATATGGTAAAGATTAGCCTCGGGCTTTTGCTTTGAATCAGTTTCCTCGGATCATTGGAAAAAGAAATTTTCACTTCGGGGTTCACGTCGGTTACTCGTCTTCAATGATCAATCCTTGTGACTGTGCCTTGTATATCGAATACCCAAGTGTCATCTTTGATATCGATTTTGGAAATTGATCTAATCAACAACAATGTTGCAGATCAAAAATGTTTAAGTAAAGCCGACTCGGACTATGTCGTTTCAATAATAACTGATTCCGATCTCAATTTCCTCTTAGCAAACAATTTTGCTAAGTGTGTTCCCAGAAAGTCGAATGTGCTTCAATAGCCGATCCTTTCTCCAACACATTTAACCAAAACAACATCCTGACCAATGTCAATCTTTGGTTTTGAAATCATTTTGATTTTGAAATTAAGTTTAGAAAAACTAAGAGAGATACCCAAAATTATCTAAGTGCTTTTTCAATCCTCGCGTTGGAATTGAGCCATTGCTTTAGCCCTTGGCTATGGAAAACTTAGCTAAGTATGATTATGGGGAAAATCATACTTAGCATTATGAAAGAAAAATAAATAAAAAACTTAAAGCAAGAACTAGAAAAGAAAGAATTTTATAAAACTCTAAAAGTAAAAACAAAGCTAAGAATGAGAATATGAGAGATATGATTTGAGTTTGCCCCAAATGGGGTATTTATAGCAGCCTAAAACCCTAAAAATAACCCTAAAGAGATAAGAGATAAATCCTAAATTATTTAAATTAATTACAAAAGATAAATCCAAAGTTTGAATTTAAGATCTGGCTGATAAGTTATCTGATATGCGGCTGATAAGCTATCGTTGCTGCTGACGTGGCGTCTTCTAGAAGCTGCTGATATGGCGTCCAGTCAGACTTTCATGCCCAGATTCATGCCCACTAATCCAGCCATGAATCCAGAAAATCAAAAATTGCACAATTTCAGCAGTTTAAGCAATATTCCTGGAATCTACTGTCCTGCATGGAAAATAAACAAAAATGCCCACATTAGCAACTTAAAACAATCAATCAAGGAGTAATTAAAGATAGAATAATGCATAATTTAAGCACTAATCACTTCTCCCTGCCTTGTCCCTTTTCTTATGATAAAAGAATCTACTGGATCGCCATCTCTTCCAAAGGTTTGCCTTAATCCGCTCCAATGAATTTTTGTAGGTAAATTGCTGACGAAGAAGATGACTACTCCTCCGTTGTCCCCGTGGTCCACCATTCTGGACTCTAAGCTGTTGTGTTTGGTCATATTTATAATGCTTCAAAAAAATCTTAATGTTAATAGAAACAAAGTATGGAGTATAAATTTTGATCTCAAATTTTTTAGTACTAATCTGTTGCTTTTTAGTACATCGATCTTTATCTTTTTGTTCTTCCATCAGTTTAGGAATTGGTGCATCAGTTCTAGAATTTCTCCTTTCCTCTCCTGATTAATTACTGTTATTCCTCACTTTTCTCTGAAATGAAGTTTTCCCATTAAATCTAGCAATTGACACAGACAAACGAAAGCCACACAATTCGAATCCATTAAGCTGTTTCATAGCTCTATTTGCATCCTTCCTATTTGCGAATCTAACAAATCCAAATCTTCTCCCTGCCTTGTCCCTTTTCTTACGATAAAAGAATCTACTAGATTGCCATCTCTTCCAAAGGTTTGCCTTAATCCGCTCCAATGAATTTTTGTAGGTAGATTGTTGATGAAGAAGATGACTACTCCTCTGTTTTCCCCGCAGTCCACCATTCTGGTCTCTAAGCTGTTGTGTTTGGTCATATTTATAATGCTTCAAAAAAATCTTAATGTTAATAGAAACAAAGTATGGAGTATAAATTTTGATCTCAATTTTTTTTCTTTTTTTTTCTCATTTTGAGGAATCTTTTTTCTGATGATCTTGACATCGTCGGGCATCAATGGACCTTTTTTGACGGGTCTTCCTCCTTTCTCCTAGATCACTATTTTCTTACCCTGATTTTGACTTTCTTTTGATGACCTTTTTGGTTGTTAGTTGGAGCTTGGAAGCCCTTTCTCTCGGTGTTTTATGTTCTACCCTTCAGAGTCATGGTGTGTTGGGAAACAAGATCTTTTCATCGACGATAGTTATTTTTAAACCGTCATCCTTATGAAACCCTTCTTTGACCGCCTTAGAAGCTAAACAGATAAACCATTATTTCTTTTATCCAGAATCCCAGCCCATAAGGGTTTACTATTGACCAATCTTTCATCCACCCCACTACGTCATTATTATGTATTCCTATAATGGAAAAGTTAGGGGCATTCTCGATTGAAGCAATCAAACTGCCACCCACGAAGTCTTCTTCCTCCATGCAATCAGAAATACTTCCCTTTCCAAGAATACTTTTTTCATAGCAATCCTTCCCAGTACACATAGCATTTAATGCTTCTTCCTCCACTAAGAGTTTTCCTCGAGCATTATTCCTCAATGAAACTGAAATAGAAGTATCTGATGATGATTCCAGCTGAAAGTCTCCACCCTACAACGCTGAACCTATTTTACAGTCTACCTTCGCCGCCCGTGGACGATGATTCCGATTGAGTGTCACCACCCAATAACTCTAAACAGATTTTACAATCAACCTTCGCCACCCCCTCCATCGGGGAAATATACATACTGAAGAAACCAATCTTCACAATGCAGACTTCAAAAACCATACCACCAACTTGTACTTCCACCACCTTAGTAATTTTCCCCACATGATTTGTAACCACCAACACAGTCGATTTCTCACAATCCTTAGAGCATAATGCATTTTCTCCAAGAGATTCAAAAGAACTCCATATCTTAACTAATCTTTTGAAGGTTATGTGATTCCAGCAATTAAGTGGTAAATCTGAAACCTTCAACCAAGTAGCTCTATCTGGTTGGTTTAGAGATTCACACCATAACTATACCTCAACAAAGATTTCTTTGAGATACGACCAATATAGATCTTCAAACATCAAGAATAGATCCTCATCCTCAATGGAAATGAGGAATCCCACCATTCTTTGAACTTTAACCTCTCTAAGACCCCAAGTTGATAAATTCTCGTTAATACTTTGTATACTACAAACAGTTGCCTTCTCCCCCACCAAACATCTTCTCATTTTCCATAGAGCCTCCTCTTCCATATGACCCGAAATCCTCCTGTTAGATTTCAACTATTGCATACTGCACTCACCTTCATC